>OY757911.1:94082696-94217696 GCA_963585895.1 Sepioteuthis lessoniana | reverse complement strand
TCTTTTATTATAAATTAAATCAACACTGTGTAACAAATGTAATGCTACCATACAATTTCTTATGTAATTAACACATCATTATGCTGGAATGAGGAGCCGCTAAGATCTGTACTTTTAAAAGACCAATATATCCAATAGATCAAAATGAAAAATTTCCGAAAAGAAAAACTTACGTAAAGAATAATTGATATGATATTACCAAGAAGATATGTAAAAAAAAAGCAATCATGACTCAGGTAGATATCAAAGTGTGAATAAAGTTTTTGCAGAATAGTAAAAGTTTGATTCCGTGAGGTTAAGTAGGGATGTTTGCAGATAGAAGTTTCGATTTCATGACAGAAACAACAATAGTAAATGTTTTTTTTTTTACCAGTCATGATTAAGATTCATATCCGTGCAAAGGGAATTAATACATACATTAGGTAGGACGAATACAACATGCTGAGCACTGCTGTTGAAGCAGGGACGAAATCATAAGCAAAGTTCTTATGTGGAATAGTACACATGGGCATTAAAGTATGAGGCAGACCAACAAGGACTAAGTTTAATCAATTTGGTGCAGACTGATGATGCAGGTTGGTTGACCATTATAGTGACAGATTCCGAGAGAGCGTCAAGGGTATTCGTATAATTTGCAAAAATTGATTATATTTATATATATAGACAATTTTGCAGAATGATGTATCCTCATCAGAGAAAAATTATAGTTTACAGAGAAAGTCGCAAGTATTCAAGAAGATAATGCTCGTATCCACTGAGCAAAATTCATTAGGTTTTTTCTTTGTCAAATTTCATATTTTCAGAAGTAAATAGTATATATATATATATATATATATATATATATATATATGGAGAGAGGGTAGAGAAAAAGAGACGAAAACAGTGAAGTCAGAAGGGCGTACCTTAAAAACAGCCAATTGCTTCTGCTCAGTTTCTCTATTAGAACAAATTTAAACGTATGTTATTAACTGAATGAAATCTTCAGGGCATCTTCATGAATAAGATAATCTCTTCTTTCACACTGGAACCAGTCATCAATATTAGATTAAAAAAAAAAAAAAAAAAAAAAAACAGAATTTTGAATACAAATTTCCTAAGCTGCCAGGCAGGCTAGCATGTCCTGCCTACTTGTAATACAAACGTAGGAAAAAACTCATATGTTTCATTTTTTTGTTTTGCTTTTTGCTTTGAAGAAATAAGAGTGAATTTCTAATTCAATTGTTGGAAGGTGTGGCAATAAATGATATACATATCTACGTATACAAAGCAAAGATTTTCTTATGATATCAAAGTGCAGATTGCAGCAGAAATTCCTCTTACATTTTAAACTGTAAGCTGTGTTGTGCAAGTAAACCTAAGCTAGTTAAGGCTACCATTTTTACTTACCAATATTTTATCATTTTTTTCTTTCTTCTCAGGTAACTCATGTCACGAGCCTGCTATTGTATCAGCCATGTTTTAAAAATTTGACAAAAAGACCACACAATAGACATTCTCACAGTTTGAACATTTTCAGAAGTTTGAGTGCTTCGAGGACTTGCAGGAGGCTTTCCTAAAATCGATGAACCTGTCATTCTGAAATTTTCAACTCAAAGCATTATTGATTTTCTATAGGGAAAAATCATTCCGACTTAACTTGAAATAAACCCGAAAAGCTTTCTTTGTTACAATTTCAGATTCACCTGTCTTAAACGCATCAACAGCAAACGCAACGTATGCATTGGCCTATACCAGTATCTTAGCAAATTTATCTATGGAAAAACAAAACCGATGATATTATAAGGTTAGAACAACCTTCACATCTTGCCTAAACCCACTTGCACCACAAAAGGGGACAGTTTAAAATATTGGTGGTATTTCTGTGGCACTATGTATATATTCACATTATGTTGCTTATTGTTTATGAAAGAACTACAATAGAAATTGTATAATTTTCCCATTCTGTGAAGCCTATTGTTATATAGTCATCTGCTGATTCATGCAGAAATATACGTATATAGGCTGGATACATACCGATGCAATAATAATTAAGACGCCCGATGATAAAGTCGCAAGAATAAACGACGCACGCAAGGAAGACGCAGGAAGACTTCTTTATAAAATATTTTACCTCTCATCTTTATTTGTAAATTTCGAAAGGGTTGTTCCAAGTTTGCGTGTGAGAGAGAGCTGGAGACCGAACATTACTGAAATATTTTGATCCCGAAGTTATGGCCGTCAGCGTTGTGTCTTTCTCGTTCTCCATGGTCGCTCAACCGGAGCACTGGCTTTCCTTACTACATCTCGTCTACCACCTCAACTCTACTCGCCTGTCTCCACTGGCTCGTTGAACTCAACTGACCGGAACTCAACTCGTCGGCCTTATATTACCTTCAAACTCCCACGCGCTGATATGGACACGCCTCCACGATTACTTCCGATATCTGGGGACCGGGATGTGTCACTTCCGCTTTCTTTGGAATGGCCTGTGTGATCGTCATCGAGCGGAAATAACTGTCATCCAGTTCAGAGGTCACTCTCTTCCGGTGCGTCAGTCTATGAGAGTATAATGGGATCTTTTTTACCTCGTCCCATTTCATCAGCCAATTTCCGCCCACGCGATTTCCTCTCATAACTGCCACCAGAATGTGTCACCTCCTTCCGGTGCATTACCTTGAATGGCATTTTTGGCCGGGTCAACAGGTCAAAACATAACACTATTATGTTCCGTGTTCAATGTGTGATTTTGGCCGATACTCTATAATCTCTTCACTCTCGTATAATCCTAAACTCTGAGAAATGGAATACTAACGCAATCCTATTCTGACTGATTTATATATTTTCTATTTCCAGTCACGTGACCCCAGTAGCACAACCTATTTCAATAGTTGTGTTTGTTGGCTGGAGATCCGTGTTCAACCCACATGGGTCGATATTGGCACATTTTTCTACATAACTATTATAAAAGTTAATTCAAGATATGTACTTTGTTTTTTGACTCCTCAGCATCGGAAATAAATAGATTGTATGAAAAAAAAAACTATGCTAAAAACTGATTTTTTAAAAAAGCAAATGGTTAGAAATGAAATTGTGCATTAGTGCTGAATAAAGTCAGAAGTATAAGTGATCAATGTATGATTGTATCACTATATTAACACTGAAACAGAAAAAAAGACACATTCACAGCATAATATCATAAATAGAAACTTACGTCTTTTGATGAACACTAAACAATTGCGGTCGTCCAGGTAAAAAGTGACGTCTGCAAAAAAAAATAAATAAATAAAATCAAATAAAATAATAATAATAAATGAATAATATGAAGATACTACTCTCTTCAAAACCAGTCGGCCTCTCTAAGAGAGAAATTCCTTAATTAAAAAAAATCTTTTAAATCGAACACGAAATAGTGCAAATGTACATGAGAGTAAAAACAAAAAAGTAAATAATTAGAAAAAAAATACCTGGATACAACGCAGGAACTATAATGATTCGGGAAGATAATAATAATTAATCAAATAATAAATATTTGTACTTCATGAAATATAGAAGGTTTTGACGTGGCTCGAACTTTTTTCACAAAACGCTCTGGTACAAAATGTTCTTGCCTGTGGAAAAAAAAAAAAAACGAGCCGGGTGCGTTGAGATAATTAAAAAAAAAATAAAGTAACAAAAATGAAAAAAATCCTCAATAAATCAACTGCAGAAACTCAAAAGTACAAGTACCAAAGTAGTCAACCTGACGCAATACGCCAGACTCTTCCTCAGCCAAACAAGAAAGGATATGAGCTCTTTGATGCATTAGACAATAAATTGGAGAGATGATCTGGAGAAAATGTGTAACAACAAAAAATGGAGTTAGAAGAATAGCCAGCGATCAAAATGTATAAAAGTTGCAATCTTGGATCTCTAATATACAAGCAAGAGGGAGAGGAAAGATTATTTATGGTAGTCAAGAAGAGAAAAAACAGAATTCTCCAAATTACTACAGAAAGCGAAAAATCCTGAATATACATGGACCTGGCTAAAAAACTGAAGAATATATCGAACTTAAACATGTCAGTAATAAAAATCATTGGATCTTTTGAACAGTTTCATAGAGACTTGGAAAAATGAATATCAGAGACGAGAACCAATGCACTAATAAGATCAGATATAGTAGTTAGAATGGTCTTGCAGAGATGTGAATTCTTGTCAAAAAGACATCAGTGAAAATTATTAGTTTCCCATGGTGTGAAAAAAACTCGTTTAGCGTAAAATAAAAATTGAAAACGTTTTATCAATAAAATTAAAATGAATTAAATTGATAATAATTCATCATCAATGTGAGTAAACAAAAACTAGTACAGCACTGATAGAGAGACGACGATGGGGATGCGTTCATGGCTTTTATTTAGACTTCTTCAATTTTAATGGCTGTAATTTAAATACTATCACAGGTCACAAAGAGATGCGAGCTCGAGTCTCTCCTTGACCTCCATTTATTGTCCCCAAAGAGCACTTTTTTCTGCTGTACAAATTTGAAACTGTGTGAATTACTATAAAAAAAAGATAATCAAATTAACGATACTTTTCTAACATTCTTCACACGTCTCGTTTTACTGAATGCTAATCAATCATGAAAGAATTATTTTCTGGTCTGTTTCTTTTTGTGTGTGAGTGTGAGATTTAAATTGGTTTTGCATTCCTTTTCAAGTCATTTGAAGGAAATATTTGGCTTTTTTCCCCATTAACATTTTACAATCAGAGTAAATAGGTAAGTTTTTTCTTTGGGCAGAGTATTGTTTTTGTTTTTTGTGTTCCCACTAAGAATTGATTTGTATTGCTTTTTGTCTGGATCGTTTCGATTCCTTCGCTGATTTTCAATTGTTCAAAAGGTTTTTTGCTAAACACTATGATTGATTGATTTTAACACGTTCATTGTACGTTGATATTTTCATTTTTGTAGTTTTTCTTTGTATGGTTAGTTTCTATGTTTTAATAGCATATTTACCTCATTGAGTTATTTATGCCTAATCATTAAATGTAGAAGAAAAGTTGTGGTACTATTTAACTCATAGCGGGCTGGGTTTGGTTTTCTGGCACATCAACCATTGTCGGTTATTAAAGACAAATTCACTTTTATACATACAAACAGCTCTATTTAAAGCAATTCAATTTATTATAAGTACAGTTTCTTTTGTTTTCATCCAGTTAAACGTCAAAACAGTTCTGTGTTAAGCAATTCAGTTGAGCCTAAGTACACAGTTGAGATTTATTTAACTCATAGGACCCTATCAAGTGCTACCACTCCAGGCCAGAGTGGATCTGTGAGCTATGGCAACGAAGGGTTACGCCGCATTCCCCAAAGCTTCAGTATTACTGGAACCTCACTATCAAATCGTTTAGTGTCATATCAGGATACTCGTTGGTGGTGGTGGGGTCTTTGCCCTTTGCGGAGAAACAGTCAGTATATTCTACAAACCCAGCCGACAAGGCAAAACACAGAGCCGAGTGAGGGGCCTCTACCTTTCCCAAAGTTTTTAGTTCGAAAGTAAACGTAACAGCGTGACTGGTGTCCGAAATCGATTATTACGATGTCTCAGTCAAGAACCTTAACTCCGGTGACTCGTAAACTCACTCCAATTGTTTCTTAACTCAATGGTTTATGGAATACGAATGTTTTTTTAAACAGATCTATTCAAAGCACAGAGGAGACCCGAATAGGTATTACCTCTGCAAGCCACAGAAAACCTGGCCGTAATAATATTGAAGGGCTATAGTTGTACCATATAGACGTTTGTAAACTTTCTGTACCACATAGGATGTTGTACCGTTACATACTAAAGGTACGATTGTATAATTACATGGTCGAACGGACATATGTGTATATCACTCAGTCTTAAGTAGTAGTCGGACCCTGTTGTAACGTCAACGTGGTAAAATTAGACGAACACACGAAACTGACTTAATTCATTGACACAAAAGTTTATTCACTAGTACAATTTTTAAGTAGTCGACAGGAGAAAGAAACAGTATGAAATTTAGGCCTAACGCGTTACCAGGACAAAGAGAAGCAATATGTAATGAAGAGGAGAGAGCAGGAACAGGCCTTGAATTTACTTTCTGTTTGTTTTTATTTTTTGTTTTTGTTTTTTTGTACGAGCATTCTTGTTCGCTAGTTTCGTCTTTACATATTCACGTCTGGTGTAAGACTCCTTTTAGGAACTCAACCTAAAATAGCTTTATGTTCACTCGTGTGTTTACTTCTTCGCGTCCGGCTGCTAACAAATTTTCAGACCTCCTTACTTCCGCCTGGTGTTAGAGGAAGGAAAATAACCTTTTCCAGTGGTTCCCTACCTACGCAGATGTTTGGAAACCTCCAGATTTTTTGTAATCAATTTTGATTACCGTAGTCCTTCACCCGTAGACTCACTGTCTGCTTTTTCTTATTCTTTTCTTCTCTCTTACTCCTTCCCCAGAAATATTCCCCCTCCCGTCACTTTCTTACTTCGACTCACCATATCATGTTTCATAGTGTCGTACTTAGGACACCCTTTTAGGAGAGTTAGGGGTCTTATCTTCTGAAGTGAATACAGTGACTGTAATCTAAACTATCTACTAATCCTTTTTGTCATATTCTGAACACTTCAATAAAGATGAAGCTCATAACTTCCATCAAATTTCTATTCTCTAAGAAAATGTCGATATATTTCTATGATTTTTAACTTTCTTTCGATTTTACTCAATTGATTGCTGGAACCCAAAAGTCCCCAAAAAACAAAAAAAAATTATCAAGATAAATACCTCTGTGGACGCGTAATTCGAGTTTGAATTGTTTTAGAAAGGGATTATTCTCCTAATAAAGAAAAAAGTTCCGGGCGCAACAGTCAGTAAACAAGATTATGCTGACAGGTATTTTTATAGCCCTTTAGACTATCACCATTGATTTCCCTGAAAATAATCTAAATAATTTCTTAGGCGAAATTCACCTTTTTTATTGCATGACCCGCGTATATATATATATATATATATATATATATATATATATATATATATATATATACACATAAACAGGGCCACATATCAATGGCACCCCGATCATTTACATGAAGTGTTATGTCAAAGTCAGCATCGTAATTCAGGATATTCTAATTTTTCCGCCAGTGTATGAGTGCTTACGAGTGATATTTATCATATCTCTCTCACAAAAAGATATAGTGGTATCGACTGAGAGGATAATTGACATAAGTATTAGTAATGATAGGGTTTAGAAATATAAAATTTCGTCCAACCTTAAGATGAAAGTGAAGTATTTGTGTTCAAGTTGTTATAAAGAATCAGTAAATCAAATAACCTTCAAATTAGTACATATAGCAGGTAAATATTCTTTGAATTACAAATAGACTCTTGAAAACGTTCTTTCAGACTAAGCAATACGGTTCTGACTCGTTTTAATAATATGATTCAAACAGAAGAAAACGTGTCCGTTTTTTTTTATTTACTTAATGTAAACAAACACCTAAATTACGAAAAAGAGATGCTCTCAGACATTTCGTAGTTCTAAAAATATGCCTTCGTTTCCCTCTAACAACAACTTTATTTCACAAATTCAATTGTAAAAAAATTATACTCTCTCTCTCTCTCTCTCTCTCGCGTTCATCCGAGATAGATTGAGAGAGAGAGCGAGCTAGCGGGCAAAATCGAATCAATTTATTGATTTGGACAGGGAGCAATTTTTTTTAGTCGTCGAGACAACTGATTGTGATAAATTCTTGTGAGAAACCCAGCAAAAAAAAAAAAAGGATGATGGAACAAAAACAAAATAAAATGCTCGATGGTTTTAAATTTAAAGTAATATAATGCTTTACTTTACTACATATCTGCAAATAAGATAAGGTTGGAAAATGCATTTCCAGAATAATATTTTAAAATTTTAAGAAAAAAATCGATACGGTTGTTTCTATCGATGCATAACTCAAATGAACAGACATATTTGAAAGGGAAAAATGTACATCCTTTAGGTTAGTTATCCTTTCACGCATCCAAGTAGACATTCATATTTCAATAAAAGGTCCAAAAAAGAAAAAAAAAAACATATGCGCACAATCGGAAGAAAATAGACCTACATACACACAATCTTCACATTTCAAATATTTCATATTTATTTTTGCCTTGCATTTAAATGTCATTCAATATGTGCGTATGTATGAATTTTTGCTAAAATATTTTAATTTCGTTCACTTGTATTTAAAACGAAACAAAACTGCATGTTTATCTCCACATTTTATACCTATTCCCATATAAATCCACTATGGACAGTTTTTAAAAGTACATAGTTTCCTATGGAGTTGTCATTGCTGACTAATCTTTTCTCTTCTGGAGTTTATATCTTAAATATACGCCTCTTGGCTATAATTTTATCAGCAAAAAATCTATTTTCTATTTGTGTTCATGAGGATTTGATTAATCGTTCAGATATCCATCCCTCCCTCATAGAATTGTAAAGTTTATCTTCTTATAATGATTACCTTACTGGTATTTACTTGTTGATATCTTCACCGCTCAGAAAAATTAAGCCGATCCTAATCCAAGAGAAAGAAATTATTTTACAATAAACAGCAAATGCAGAAATACATTTAATTTAGTCTTTAATTTTTATCTCCCTTGACAAACAGAAAGTGTGCATTATAATTAAATTAATCCTAGCGAGTTTTTATTGCTGTAATTTGGATGGACTCGTCTCGTCTCGTCATCACATTTGCATTATCATTATTATTATTATTATTATTCACTCCTTGAGTTTTTCCTTTCGCGATAGCTGATCATCTTTTAGTGGAGTTTGAGTGACAGCAAGTCTCCAGGACTCTTCACAGTATTCTGACCGATCTGAATAATATTGTAGTTTGGATGGTCTCCACTCGTACTCCTGTCCCTTTAAAAATCATTTGCTGACTGTACTAAGAGCACCAACCACAATTAATATAACCGCCACTTTCGTGTTCCACAGTTTCTTCAATTACCCACAAAGGTCGAGGTATTTATTCTTCTTTTCACTTACTTTCAATCTTACTCTGGTCAGCCGGGGCAGTAAAGTCCACATTTTTGCATGTTCTCTTTTTTCTTTCCTGATTATTAAAAAGTCTGGTCGTCTCGCTGAGATTAGGTGATCTATTTGTATGTCAAAATCCTAGAGAAGTTTGTTGTTTATTATCACTATTATTAACATTAACTTCTTCAGCATTGCGAGTTTTTCACACCTGTATTAGCTGGTGGTTTTCTTCAAGAGTGAGTGACAGCAAGTCTTTGCAAGTCTTCAGGACGCTTCTCGGTATTCTGGGCGATCTCTACAACGCTATCGTCTGGATGGTCTCGAGTCATCATCTTATTAGCAAATGTTCCTGTCCCCTTACAAGCTTTTTTAGACCTTACCAAGTGCGCCATTACAACTTTAGTTATCTGGCAAGGTCTAAGTAATTATCTTCTTTTTTTTTTTTTGTTTCCTTTGATTTTCACTGTTTGGCCACGGCAGCAAAATTCTCTATACGGCATGTTTTTTTTTTTTGTTTTTTTTTCTTTATAATTATATCTAAGTCTGGCCGGGCAGGATAAGGTGATCTTTTTTTATCTCAAAAACCGACAAAATT
This sequence comes from Sepioteuthis lessoniana, assembly GCA_963585895.1. Lineage (NCBI taxonomy): Eukaryota > Metazoa > Mollusca > Cephalopoda > Myopsida > Loliginidae > Sepioteuthis > Sepioteuthis lessoniana. The sequence continues at coordinate 94,208,091 of OY757911.1, read as the reverse complement.
TTAGATGTCTCATTTCCCAAGACGAATTCTGGTTTGTGTATATACCATTTGGTCAAATTTCTACAATATTAATTATTATCATTTTACTACTTGGAAAGTTTTTTGACATCAGCATTAACTGATGGATTTTCACTGGAATTTGAGTGACAAAAAATCTCAAAGAATCATCTCAGTATTCAAGCTGATCAGAGAAATACCCTTACCTGTATGGTCTCCACTTGTCCTGTTATTACCAAATCTTCCAGTTCCTTTATATATCCCTAAGAAATTGTTCGAAGCTCATCAGTTACAATTGGTATCACATTCCTGTTCCGTAGGTTTTTAATTCTCATACAAGATCGTGGAAATTCTCTCTTTTTACGCTTTTTAAAAATTTTACTCTGGGATCTGTCGGGACAGCAAAGTCTAATAATCGACAGGTTCACTTTTTTTATTGACCATTACTAGGTTTGGTCATCTGGTCGAGATTAAATGACCTTTTTGTATCTAAAAATTCCACAGGAATTTGTGCGTTCTACTCAGGGACGGTTTCTAGTTTGTGCATATTTCACTTATTCATATGGGAAAATTTCAAATTCTTGCTCAATTCCCAATGGATAACGATGTCTACCCAGTAATGCCTCGTCTTATACTCTTGTTGCGCTAATTTGCTGAATTCGCTTATAAAGTGAGTGGTCGTTTTATCTTTCACCGCATAAACTACCTTTGCTATTTTGTTGGGTCTTATCTGTTTTTGCTTTACCATAATTGGTCCTTGTGGCGTTGTTTTTTGTTGTTATTGGCTAAGATTCAGTTTATCTATGAAGTTGTCCATTTCTTAGTTATGTTCATATTCTTTGTGTGCGATTTCGATTATAATTATTATCATTATACTCGGGACTTTCAGTAACGGAAAAATTCTCATCAAGTACATTACAAAATATTATAGTTGATTTTAATTGTGGTTTGGTCTAAATGGTCACGTTTCTTCTTCTGATTTGGTACTTTGTATTTTAATAGCATATCAACCTTTGTAAGTTATTTTATGACTCGATGTGCGGTTAAATACTGAATTATATGTAAAACTTTTTGATCTATAAACAACTGGATGGTAAAAAAAAATGAGCAGAAAGGGTGAGGAAAAAGACACAGAGGAATTTGCTAAAGAAGCATACCTTCCATTCTGGATCCGAGGCACTGCAAACAACTTTATAAAAATTCACAATCGCAGACTTCAGAGACATTAGTGTCATACTAACCTCACCTCATTGTCACTCTTCCTCTCTCGATATTCTTTCTTTCTTTTTGCCAGGAAAGGACACATTGCTTGTTTGTTATTTATTGTCTCAATAGAAGCCATCTTTATTATTTATTAACAACGGGTTTTCTCTATTCTTTGAGTAGCTAGACAATCTAGCAATTCGTATCACCTGACAGTCAGAAGATCCGGTTGAATTTTGTCGACCCCCAGTTCGAGGATCTTTCAAACGCAGCGTGGGCACATGAGGACTTGACAAAGCAAAACAGTCGGAAGCAAATGTGATAGTCACTAACATAACTGCCACAACAAGTAGTGTGACTACTAGTCACACCACATTGGGCACCGTGACTAGCATAAGACCGAAATTTATTGCTAAAGCCACCCTTCTAGAAGAGCAGTAGTAGTACTATTTACTCCATAGCTAGTAGGATAAGGAGGTTCATATGTTTCCCAAAGGTATTAGTCCAAAAGTGAACGTAATTGCGTGACTGGAGTTCGAACTTGCTTACTACGATCCCGCAGTCCATCTCTTTAACAATTAAACCACGAAGACACCCAACTTTTTCTTCTGATTTCTAATTTTCCCAGTTTTTGTTAGGGAGCCGATCCAAGCACATTAACTACAATTCATTTCGCCATCACTTTCATGTTCCATGGCTTCTTCAGCAAGATCCAAGTATTATTCTATCTTTTCGGTTATTAATATTTTCACTCGGTGGTCAGTTGGAACACTGTGTAACAATTTTTTTCTTGTTGATAAATTCTAGTTCTGGTATTCTGGCCTACATTGTGTAATCGGTTTGTATTTCATAGTTCCAGAGACTTTTATGCATCACATTTTCATGGATATATTCTTCTTTGTGCAAATACCTGTTGTCAGCATGTAGGAATCTTAAACTCTTTCAGAATTAGCATTGGATCACCTTCAATAATTAGTTATGTCTATGCTTGTATTATACATTCCTTTATAGGATTAACTACATCATCTATGACTACATAATGCGTAAATTTATAGCATTTGTAGATTATCAACTTTTATTTTCTCTCTTCATATGACCCCTTAACTATGTCGGGGACATGTGTAATTTCCTCACTTTGTTGGGCACGCATTTATACAGATATTTCCTCTTTTTCCCTAGAATCTTTTGTTTTCTGTTGTTTTTTTATATTGCTATTACTGGCTTCTTTAGCTATTTTTTTTTATTACTCATGTCTCTAAAGCATCAATACTGGCGGGTATTCTTCCACCTCATTTTGACACAATGTATGTCATCTTTTGGGTGTTAGGCTTTGTGTCGCCGTTAATTTCCTTCTTTTGCCAATATCTCCATGTTCCTACTTTGTCAGTTTCAAGAATAGTTCAAAGTATTTCATTAGGAGGCAGCCCAGATATTTATAACTTTGATGTCTCTACTGCAGTGTTTGATTTCTCTTGTTCTTCTGAGGTAGTCCTTTCTTATCTTTTCTTTCATCTGTTTTCTTGATTGTGTCCTCTTCTTATATTCTTAGCTATCTGCAGTTTTCTTTTTCTAAGAGTGCTCTGACGCTTTCCTAGTCGGCAGTTAAAATTCTTCCTTTATTTTTTTATTTATTTTTTTTTCAATTTTTCATTATAAAGATAAGATTTTCATCTCAAATTTCCTTCCTTAAAAATTGTTTTTATAATTCAGAAATTGTTGACGTTACTGCGCTAGGAAATATCACATGTACGAGATAGTCTGTCCTTAAAATGTATATAAACATCAAATTATTACCATTTATAAACCTCAAACGAATCTACTTATAAATTCAAAATGGAATTAGTATGCTTTCTATTATGTGAGTTTTGTTTCATTTTTTTCAATGGAATATCAACCTTCGTATGTTATTTAATGCCAAAGCTATCCTTCTAGAAAAACAGTTGTGGTTCTATTTATCCCATAGCTAGGGAGATGAGGAGGTTCTATATATTTACCAAGGGTAGTTGTCTGAAAGTGAACACAATAGCGCGTCTAGAGTTTGAAATCGCTTACCACATTTCCGCAGTCCACTGCTTTAACCATTACACCAAGAGGACTCCATCCAGCAAATGAGTTTGATCTCTATTTGCGCTATTACCTTCACTTTTGAACTAATACCCATGCGACAGGTATGATTCAAGTGTTCAACTTATATAAAGATTACTTCAGTATAAAATAAACCACGAATGTTGATATGACTGAACAAAAAAGAAGTTTGTTTTTGACTTCTTTTTTATTTAAAAAGTCGCAAAGAGTTGATTGTCTTATAACATGTAAATGTATTCTGCAGAGATTTCATGATGTTTAAACTCACTTTGCTCCGCGATATTCAAATATTACCTATTAAAATCTAAACTTTGAAATAAAGTGCACTTTCTTCTGTGTTGTGTCCATGATATTACTTTAGATCATTTTACTTTATAATGTATGAAATAAACAGCAACCATTTTAGATTTTCAACATACTTTTGAAATTTATTTATATAGGTCTGCTTTTTTTTTAATTTAATCCGTCGCGTTGTAAGTGAGAGAAATAAAATAAAAAAGTTTTGAAAATACCATTTTTAAAAACACTTAGTAGACTTCCCTTCATAGAAAAATAAATAAAAGTTAAAATTGAACCGTATTTTAGAATTCTAAAAATTTCAATGCATACATTATGGAATATATTTAGGCACGTTGAGAATTGACTCGAAAAACGTATCAAAAAACCAAGGAAATCTTTTAGACGTGCGATAATCAACAAGCACATGAAAAATAAAAGTTCAACATAAAACCATTTAAAATCCAAATAAAAGTTTTTTTTTATCATCGGTACAACTAGACAAATTTAAAAACGGCTTATGGACTCTGTAAACAATATAGAGAAAATTAATTTCAAATATATTTTTTTCAAGTTGAATTTATTAGAATCAGACAGTTGCTTACTACCTCAGCAGGGGAGTGACAACGTATAAATGTGAGTCGTGAGTTTTGATCTGTTTTATGATTCTCTTATACTTTCAATATATTTGGATATAAACTTTCTTTTTGTACATAAAGCACTAAAGATTTTACTGATGAAAATAATTTTAGCCTTACGTTTTAATAATAGCTATAATCTCAACATCATGTCTACTTTATTATATTGCAGATACTTCTAAGGATAATGAATACATTTAATGATGAAACCGTCATAAGAATTTATTCTATGTAATAGCCAATATTTCAGCACTTTATTTGCTTGAGTAAACGTTATTTAAATTTTTATATATGTTTTCTGGATGGACCTGGATTTCGATATTGGGAGGGGGTTCGAGATGTGAAGGTCACAGAGAATAAACTTTGTTTGGTGTAGACGTGTCACTAAAAGTTATAAGGATGACGCGTGATAAAAGTATTAGTCGGAGAATAGTTTGCACATATAAAATAACGGGATTCCAGGTAGTAAGGGAGAGGCACGATAATAAGTGTTACAGAGAAAGAGAGAGACTTTAAAAACAAAGAGAGAAAAACGAATAAAAGGTGAAGGTGGGTAACCCCCGGATCCAATTCATGGTACCAGCATACCAACACCCAAGTTAAATCAGCTGTAACATGGCCTGATGGGCGGTGATTGGGTAAAATAAACTCAAACGGGGAGTCGTTAAAGTGGTCGTGGAATAGAAAATAAGGGAAGAAAGTTGTAGACTGGCCGCGATGATGTGAAGTTGTGCTGAAAAGTCTACACCCATTGAGGGTTAGCTCCTCGAAGGGCCAGCTGACCCCTATGGACTAAACCAAGAAGTCATGGAATAGTTTTTGTGCGAAATAATAAATGAATGAATGAACCTCCGTTGTTCCCTTTGGAAATTCGAACGGGCGTGTCAAGGAGACGAAAAGCCAGAGAACGGACTCAAACAGAAGAGTTAGAAGAGGCCTGTCAAAAGAAAGGTTAGAGACAAGACGGAACCTAGAGTATATTAGTTTGCCGTCCACCAAACAGGACTTGACATAGTCAAATGACCCGGAGGTGGAATTATAGTGGGGGTAAGGGGAGGAGGAAGCAGGAACCGAAGCAAGGCTCAAGCCCTGCTGGTCTATACTGGTCTTCAGCTCATTTGGTGCAATGTGAGCTGATGAGCCACGTTGGACATGGACCCAAACATGAGTCCAGGCACGGATGCCAGATTATAGCTTATACTGGACCACGGGGTCCAGTGCTATACAAAGGTGACAATAATGCAATTTGCCCACCCATAGGTGGCCCTGACATAGCCGGGGTCCATCTAGCATCGAGTCTGCCTTAGATGGACAATGACCTGTTCAACACGAATGCTAAACGGCCCAGCTAAAAAGCCACAGTAGTCACGCACAAAAACTGCTACAGAAATAACCTGGGCGAGAAACTTGATACACAGATCTCCGTCAGTCTCTCTCGTCTCACAACGGTATATTCTCTGTCAAAATCAGCTGACTCATCTCCTATTCTATCTCTCTTTTTCAGCGACTACAATGAAAGGGGAGTAGCAAATAAACTTTTGCAGACGGTGTTTTGAGTTCCCGATTTATTTTTATCACGGTGAGGTTATCATAGGTTCCGACTAAAGTCTAAGTGGTAACGTCACATCATATTATATTTGCTGCCGTAGTGTTACATTAATAGTACACATTTTAACATAAACCTTATTATTATTGAATCCAACTTTTATATATACGCATATGTATGACAGTGCTAGAGATTTACGGATGAAGTCAGAATCTACTTTCTCTCATGGAGACACACCCAGGGACGTGCCACTGTTACCAGCGAAGACTTAGAAACATAATTGTGTGGATCCTGAGGGAAGTTTAAGTGAACTGTTGTGAACGATGGTCGATAGGGACGGATGGTGAAAGATAGTCAGGGAACTTCGTGCCATCAGTTTGACTTCAAGATGGAATATATAAAATAATTACAATTTTTCATATAGTTTTTAGAAGGCAAAAATCATGAGTATATCAATGTAATAACATTATATATATATATATATATATATATAAAGTACAAAGCAAAGTTATAGTAATGTAGAATGCTATTTTAATACTATTTGAAAGTTAATAATTGTGTGTATCCTGCATGTGTGTTAATCTTGACTATAATGTTTTCTTGGCGAAGAGAAATATTTTTTATGCGTATTCCGTTCGCTTATGTACATGCAATCTTGTATTTTAAAAATATAAGTAACACCGAAACTACTAAATCAATAAAGAAATAATTAAGCGACCATAAGATAAAATTCAATTTTTGCATGGATGATATATCCTTGCAGTATTCATGTTAGTGAAATTATGTTAGTGTATAGAATAATAAAAAATGCATATTTCAAAGTCAGTAATAATAGTGTGATATGACCATTCGTACTAAAGTGCGCCCTGTTTTTCTGGAGGTCTACGGCGAGTGGTGTCAATATGACTGACCCTCAGACACCGCATCCAGCACCTTCAAGACAAAAAACAAACATTGGTATTTGTTTGCAGCAAGAGAAATTTCCGTACAAACATAGGTGAAGGGATCGAAATGACCAGCCAATCAATCGGATCGTGCCTGTCTGTCTAGCTCATTAAGGGCTAAAGTGAAGTATCGCAAGTCTCAGGATCCCTTCGATTGCCGAGTCATAGTCTTCACAACGACCAGGATCCCATCCTCTAGAATTACGAGTCACCAGACACGACCACATTTGGCCTCGTTGTAGGGTCGTAGGATCGTAGTTTGATTCCCATTTATTGTTCAAATAGATTTATATCAAGACAGTTACTGTTATGCATTCTGTATTGCTTCACCCTGCGTGGGATATGAAACCATCATAAATAACCATGCAACGTAGGCTGATTCGAGAACATATCCGTCATATGTTTGAACTGCCCCATAACACAGTGCGCCAGCAAACAAAAAACACCTGTATAAAAGATGAAAGCGCAATTGGTCTCACTAGAGTAGCCAGGTGTTTCAAGAAATTTCGACCGGCTTGTAACATATTGACCCTCGGCTGAGCTGTCAAATAAGAAATGCACCTGTGTAAATAACAGGTGCATCCGGTCGAAGATATCAGGGTATAACCTTGACTGTGGACGGGTTGAATTGGGTGCAGATGTGACTCCTACAAGAAGCAGGTGGATGTCAAACAATGACATAACCTGGTGCGACAGGAAGTTCAGTCAGTTGGAGATAAGATGCTCTAGAGAGAACCGGCCCCCAGGACCCCCGATTGAGCAGCCCAGCAGAACGAAAAAGAAGTGCTGCTAAAGGCAAAGGAACTGGGGGTCAATATGCTGTTCAGTCACCAACTCACCTCTCACATATAGCACTTTTGTAACCCTTTCGCATAAAGTGTGAGAGGTATACTTTTCTAAAGAAGTGTTTTCGTTCGTCATTATTGTGTTGACTATGGTTCCGCATGCATCTGTACATGTTACGGGGTTGCAAGAAGAATATCCTTAACATTTAGTTAGTTTCATGAAATATCAACCACAGAAAATTATTGTATGCCAAATGCTATATATATTTTTTATCAAATATGTATGATATGCAAACCTTTTCATTAAAACATTTTAAAACGAGCCTGAGCACATTTGGCTCAAAGTTAAATGTTTGAAAATACTGCTATATAATACGATTAATTCTATAAACTTTTAATAATTTGTTTACTCACAGTTAAATATAGTTTCAAGTTTTGCTCAAAGTTAAATAGTTTCAAGTTTTGCTATGTAACAGTAGCAAATTAACATCAATCATTTGTTTACACACAGCAAAATGGACAGTTCTATTTCTAACACTTCAATTTAGCATAAGTCCACAAACTTAAATGGTTCCAATTATTGTCTTGTATCACTAACAATCCAATTAAACATCAACCATTTGTTTACACACTGTTAAATGAGCAAACAGTTCTATCTCTAATAATTCAATTTAACACAAGTCATTAGTTTTCACTCAGTTTTAATGTTAAACAGTATTTTTGACACATAAATAGGACCTTATTAGGTGCTGCCAATCTAGTCTAGAGTAGACCTGAGAGCAATGGCCATGAAGGGGTACTCAAAATTCCCCAAACGTCCAGCATTATAGGAGACTCATTATCAGACTGTTTAGTGTCATATATACAGCGTTCTCATCCCTTTGCCGTGGTGCAGTCGATGTATTCTACAACCCCAGCCGCATTAACTCTAACATTTGATAGACAAAAAAAAACGTCATACCTGTGTTAGAAATGTGTTTTAAGAATAGTTTTTTTTAAATCTATAAACGTTTATAAAGAATTATTATAATTAAAAAACAACACAAGAATTCCTGCAATTAAAGAAACAACACCAGCATAAAATACACCGACATTGGTCGGTATGCCGTAAAACCAATCACGTCAATGCCTATAGCATCACAAATATACTATCAAGTGCTACATACAAAGTATGTATTGATAGAACACATCTACTATTAGCAGTATAGGGCCCAACGTCATATTTTAAGCAGGTTCCATTTTTATCAAATTCTCCAAGTCTGATGCCGTATCGATGCGAAAGAGCTAACTATGCCCTATTACAAAGACCATAACTGAAAGGAAAAAGAGACGTATTCATAAGTGAAATGCAAATTGTCTCGTCCAGGATTTGGATTCAGGTCACCGATTCCATTTCGCACGACAATATTTCTTGCGCATTGAGAGCAACCTAGTTACAGAGTAATTCCCCTTATTTACATTCAATTATAATAATTTTTCTATAAACAAGAAATTACTGAGTTTACTCCAGCGCTATGGGCGTGATAAATCAAAACGATATCATATTAGTAAATCGCATTTTTCTTTGAGATTTGTTCATACTTGTAAATGAAAAACTACTTCCTAACAGAAAATACAGTTGGTAATAATAATCGAGCCCTGTCGGTGGTAATCTTTGATAACAATGAATGGGGTTCTTTTGATTTATTAGAGTATAGGCTGCCGCTGGTTTTCTATGGACATGTTGCTGAGAAGCTCGGACAAAGATCTTTAATATCAGGATTGAATCCAATTAACTTGGCTCAAAACAAGTCTTCCCAGCGACAGGCTGAAGCCATTTTGCAGTCGTTTTTCTGTTAATATATAAGTCTTCATCTTATCTAACGAAGAGATCTGGATATTATTTAGCGAGTAGTAATGTTTTTGTGTATGGCTAAAAACATTTGCTTTTGTGTATGTTCCATCCAAATGAAATATATTCTTAACCAATATTTCCATATGTTATTAAGAACTAAACAAAAACAAATCATTCATCTTAAAAAAAATGGTCGACATAAGTTAGTAAAGAATAATTATTTCTATCTCATTGGAAATCTTCCCTAATTTTCTGTATTTTCTTTTTTTTTTTTCACTATTTACGCCTGAAGAAACGATTTTCGCCGTTAGAAGTATTAAGTTCATCCCTTACAACGGAATAAGTTGCATAATTTTTGCAACAAGAATATGAAAACGAGGTATCAACATTTTATCCGAAACACGAACACATTCACATGTTTCGTTAGTTTAAGACAATGTTGCAGTATACAAACCACCTGAACCGATAAGATAATTAGTAATCAATCAGAAAGCAAAGATTTCAAATATCTTTTAGAAATAAATATCTGAATTCTTAAAAAGTTCCTATTGAATAGTGATAAAGACTATTAACAGATTGATTATAACGGCATATGAAGTGTTATTTCATGTAATCTTGGCAAAAGTTGAGGAATCACGATTATGATTATTTATACAATATTTCCTTTTTTTTTGTTTCGATTTTTCTTGAGAGGGTTATTTTGACATGGTCATATTGAATATGAATAATATATTCAAATAAGAGGTCGGACCCAAACAGACATAAATCGAAGGACTTATTTAACTCCCAGCAGTCAGTAATACACCGCCAAAATTAGTCACCAAAAAATTTGCTACTTAAAAAAAAAAACAAAGCACGGTTTTAGAAGACTTCTATCTTTTTAAGGCCCTAAAAACTTATCCCAACATATATCATGATCACATGTTACCCAGGCTCCTAATTTTAGTACCCTAAACTACTGTGTCTGGAGAGTCAATGAAATGACAGCAGCGTTTCACCACACTACCAAAGACAAGATGAATTCAACAGTAGTGGCTGTAATGACAGATACAAATGAACTCTACCTGCCCATTAAGTAGGCATTCGTAGTATCATCGGAAATGGAAACGATGGCTCGATATCAAAACCTATACGCTGTTTGCATTTCAGATAGATTTAAAAACTTTGAGAAATATATAAATCCAATATTATTACTACAGCTACGGAAAAATATGCAGAGCAGACTGGTCTTATCATCCTTTGTTTGGCAACCGATCAAGAAGGAGGAAAACTAAATTTAAATCTGTTAATCTCCGGTTAAAATTTGAACTTGTATTAAATTCAGACCCAGGTGGAGAGGCTCGGTAAAGACTTGCTTGTTTATAAGTCAATTTCAAAGTCATACTGGAGTATTAAGTTTAAAGACGGTTTTATTTGATAAAATTTATTTCTATTATGCCTAAAAGTATCTATAAAAATATACTGATTTTTACTGAATCTATTTTTCTTTATTGCTTATGTATTCGCTTACTCGGTAATATATGAGAGACAATTGTCGGCGATTCCTGCTTGAAAATTATTCTTAAATAGGAATATTTGAAACCAAATAGCAGTGTAAAGTACATTACTTTTTAAAATTTTATTTCAACTTGAAAACACTTCATTTCGATTTATTCGCACTCGATATCAATAGACATAATATATGGAGTTTACTTTCAGATTTTGACGCTATATATATATATATATATATATATATTTATTTACAGAGAGAGAGAGAGAGAGAGAGAGAGATAGGTCCCTGGGTGTGTAGGTTATGTTTGTAGGAAATGGACACGTTCAAATCTTGGACGAGTTTGAGTTTGTACGTTATTTAATGCCAAAGCCATTTTCCTAGTAGAACAGTACTGGTTCTATTTGACCCATAGCTGGGAGGATAAAGGGGGTTCATACCTTTCCCAAGGGTATTTGCCTGAAAGTGAACGTAATAGCGCGACTGGTGTTCGAACTCACTTACTACGATTCCGCACTCCATTGCTTTAACCATTACACCACGAGGACACCCCCCTACTTGAAAAGAAGTAGAATAAACTTAATCGTTCTATTTACTGCTATTCTCTAATTTTAAGAAACTCTTGATATCTTCTCTATGTACAAACTATTTTTACAGAACAGATACATAGGGAATAGTTCTTTATTACTTTCTGAATGTACAAATAACTAAGGTCTTCTTTGGATAGTGTCTTCTGTGCTAATGTCTTCTATGAAATATAAGATAGTATGACAGCGACGTACTCTGTTCTAAAATGTAAATTATTTGGTTAATAAAAAATGGCAACTGGTTGCTTACATACCTGTCAACCCCTTACAATTCTATAATTTATAATCGGCTCTTGCGTCTAGAACATAAAAAAAATAATTTACCGACTAGGCAAAGTTTCAAACAAGGACATTGCTAGTCCCAAAGTCAATACTCTTGAGAATAAACAGACTTATAGATTTCGAAATTTCTATCGGGAATAAGAACTTAGAAAAAAATATGTGACAAACTTAAAATAATATCCAGTCATAAATTAACTTATACTGTCTGGAATATAAGTTTAGCAGATCGTGAAAAGCAAAATGTATTATCTGACTCTCGACACAAGAATCAATAAAACTTTTATACTCGGCCAAAACAGTGGCTGTAGTTTCTCCCTTAATAAATCATCTAGAATACGAAAATTACCATTTTAACTCACGATGAGATACTTTTGCACTTGAACGCACTTCAAGTTGATTGATTTTTACGGCTTATCAACCAGTATGGGAAAATTATTTACTTAGATTTTAGGAAATTGCCCATTTATCAATATTTACATATTTGTGCATTTTCTTGAACTCCGAAAGGAAATTCTAATCCAGGTCAGATTAATCGTAACCATGAAGTAAACCCCTCTCTCCAGAGCTTCAGAACAACAGCCTCACTACTAACAGTTAGAAAATCATAAGTATTAAATGGAAAAAATATATTATACCTATATTTGCGGCCTCGAAATGAGGGATTTCAAACGCAAGTCACATTATTGCCTTTACTTTTCGACTAATCCCCTCGGGAAAATCATGAAACTTCTTATACACGCAAGTTGTGGCTTAAATTATACCTGCTATTTTTTAAAAGTATGGACCTGGCATTAAAATAATGTTGACATGCCATTAAACAAAGAGAATAGAATATTTCTTAAAGAAAAATTAATAAAACATAACAGTTAACTAAGTTTTCTTGAAACACAGCTGGGAGCAAAAAATCTTTTATTATTGATAAAAGAAAAGTGTCGAGAAACCATATGATTGCATATAAATTATTTTTGACATGGTTATATGATATCAAGTGTTTCTGAGTTAAAAAGAACTCGTAAGAAATGCTCAAAAATATGGATATGGACATGATTATCTTTTAAGAGCGGTTAACATTTTGTGAAAATCAATATAAGTGACGATCTTTACATACCGTTAAAATGAAAAAAGTTTCTTAAGAAACCATTGCACCAAAATGTAAATATAAATGCACGATCTAATTTTCAAAAATCTTGAAATTAAAAAAAACGCCGATGGTTTAATTTACCGTTAAAATTATTCAACTTGTCGGTGACCAAGATCAGTGCACCATTAAAAGAATACAAAACAGCATATAAAATCCCGATTTTATAGCAGATAAGTCCCGCTCCCCCTTATTTTGGAATTTTTCTCTTTCATCATTTTTATACGCCTTTTTCTCTCAGTCGTAGTAAATGTAAAAATGCGATTATTCCTAATCTTTAATTTGATGTAAAAGTCGATATAGTTGGTGATATTCGACTGCAGTCTTATTAATTTTCCAAAAAATGTCAGCATGGCAGAGAAACGGAGGTAGGGAGGGTCAGTTGGAATCTATCATTTTCTTCTAAGCCCTGAGTTCACCCTTCTTTTGTTAAGTAACCCAACGTGAATAGAAATAAATCTAATAAAAATGATGTCGGAACTCCAACAGTAAATGGTCAAGGAACAAAGATGGCATCTTAATAAAAAAAAAATCCTGAAAGAGACTTCAGGAAACAACTATATAATTTTTCATAATAACAATCATGTCACTGTACAGTTTTCTTATAAAGGAGACTCCAAAGAACCACGATCTGCGAAGAGAGAGAGAGAGAGAGAGAGAGAGAGAGAAAACATCCATCAATGAAACAAGGAAAACAAATGGAGTCGTAAAAAATTCAAATTGAATAAATAACTTCCAAGTTATAGCCAACAACCTTTACCTTGATTTAATTTTTTTTACAGAAAACTTATTATTTTCATACTTATGAGAATATAATAAAGATTGAGTAGGCACACTTAGTGTAATGGCTATTGTCACAGGAAATGGAATCTGTGACATAAGTTTCATTCCTAGACGAAGCTGTTTTTCATTTTATGATTATACCCTTGGGATGAGCACGAATCCATTAGATCGCCAACCAGCAAGGAGTAAATACAATAAGAGACTGGATTAGGCAACCAGTCGAGGGTGAAAACTTTGAAATTAAATCAGCTTTTCTCCGCTTAAAGATTAAACATATCACATCCTGCCTGAGGCATGATAAAAAGTTTTATTATATTTCTAATACCTTCTGGATACATTGTGATTGATATTTTTCTAATCATTGATTGACTAATTTAAATGGCACACCAATTAATTAAGGGTTAATTCATGCCTGGACGTTACCGAATCGTGTTCATTGTAAAGTTACATTTACACCAAAATGTTTTTTCTTTCCCAGTGGCCCAAGCAAATACGAATAATAATTGTGTTTGAATATTATATTAGAAATACCTGAAACTTTATTACACTAGGCACACTATGATTACTAAAGGGAGTTACAATTTTTGATAGGGAAAACAGAAAAACAAATCGTTTCAGTTTTAAAACCTTCGTTGTTTTATTTTTCTCTGTTAAATCTCTAGGGACGAAGAAGCAGGAAAAATTGATAACAGTTATGACGTGCAGGCTAGGTACTTCTTTTTCCTAGGAATAGGTCTCTTCTAGTGTCTTTGATTCGTTTATGCAAACATTTTTCTCTTCCCGGTCTACCCACCATAAAAGAAAACAATCGAATCACGAAATCTGTATTACAACGAACTGAGCAGTTCGGTAGCCGTTAGCGTAAAATGTATACAAACGAACGTTAATACATATGCGCTAAATTCCCAATCTGACGTTGAGTTGCATACTGGCTTAGAGTATGTCATCAGCCTGACGTAAAGTTAGGCGGGATTGAATCCCAGCTTAAAGCGTCTCGCCAAACTAAATAATTATGATACAACGAAACAGTCCGTCTGTAGATGACTATATATATATATATATATATATATATATATATATATACACGCACACAACGAGTGACAATAAAAAAAAAGAACTCATAAACTTTTTTTTATTACTCCTACAAAAAAAAGGAAAATAATTCTAATTCTGTTTTTTGGGGTTCACCCTGTGTGTATATATATATATATATATATATATATATATATATATATATATATATATATATATATATATATATGGTGGTTCATAAGACACCCCACCCACACTTCAGTATCAGGTGAGTGACCTGAGTAGCCCCCGTCATCATTTAGATGATGACCTCTGCAAGATTAGTTCAGGGAGCTAGATGAAACATATTCGGTTATCCTTTATCAACTGAAAGAAAGGCTCGTTGACTGTTCAAGTCAACAAGGCTTTATTTTCCGGGAGCTGTCATTTTTATAATTTTCATTCATGCTCTTAGAATATTTGCTTGCAATTCGACAAGGCATAGAAAAATTTCATACTATACTGGAGATTACAAACAAAAGTTTAAGTATTTTCATAACGTCAACTGTTTCATTTTATGTATTCAAAGAGAGAGTATTTTGCTTCTTGTTTTTTGTATGCGCTAATGAGATTTTTATTTTGTCAATTTTTAACAACTTTGATGTTTATTTTTCAAGTGGGTTAAAACATGAGTTAAGTACTTGACATTTCTAAGTTTTTCTTCAGGCCAAATGAAGAGTTTCATGTCTGTTTCACAAAACAGTCTAAGACACAATTATTTATCGAGGATAACTTTAATCACTTAGCAGATATCCTCGTAATGTTGTTTACCGGATATTTTGATTAAAAAGAGGTTTTCTCTTTTAAATAAGCGAATGTCAAGTACTAGATAATGTAATGAGAAAATTCGAATTATCAAGGAATAAATTATGATTCAAAAGTCAATATCAATCGTTCTTTTTACATAAAAACTTAATAATCTTTACATTTATAAGCATTTCTATACTAGCGAGCTTGTCATTCCTACATTGATATGTGTCTCAATCTTCAATAAACCAAATTTGAGAACAATTCGTCTCTCTCTCACTCTCCGTCACATGACCATGGTTTCTCTATCGTCATCATTATTATTTCGGTGTGCTAACGGCGTGGATTTCTTTTACCCTCTTTAAAATTATGTCATGAGGAGATAGTGTGTTGCATGGTTTAAAATCTAATTCTCTTTGAGGTCCTCTATTTATAGGTAAAGACTTTTCGGTTACAAATAAGATATGAAGAACATTTAACTTTGGAGAAATAGGGCTAGATTGACGTTACATGAAAAAAAACAAAACAACAACAACAAAGGAATAGATAAATAAATATTTCAGTGAGATTAAATGGAGAAGGAAACCTAAGTGCCGTTTAACAAAAAAAAAATAGATAAATGTCTAAATGTCATCGTTAGCCAGGGTACTGATAAAATTAATGGCTAGAATTTATAGAGAAACAAAGTGACCTATTTCTGAGGTGAACTTTCTAGATTTATATAACCATTCTGGTTAAATTAAATCGAAAATTGTTAAAGAGATGGTCATATTAAATGATATCTTGAAAATTTGTTACAGGATATCATTTAATCTGCCCATAAAAAAAAATGATCTGTTAAAGATCTGAAAAAAGACATGTTAGGCGTCAACTAGATCAGGGTAGCAGAAAATGGGTAAAGGCTAGGTAAGGATAAATGGAATAATTACAAAAAAAATAATTATGGATTATTTTTGGAACAAGTTCTTTATAGGTAAAAGATTTAGCCATGATAGATTCGGAGAACGATTGATCTCCGAGTCGAAAGTATCACCATTAATTCAAGAACGGACTTCGAGCAAAATCTAACTATTTGCCTACGTCTCTCTCTCTCTCTCTCCAGTTGTATTTGATTAACAGCGTACAAACAAATTAGATACACTTGAATTATAATTCCTTGCGTTCGTTTCTGTTGCCTCAAAGTAAGGAGCAAATTAATTTTTTCCCTGAAAGGAATCGTGTGCCGGCACGATTTTCAAGAAGACGAAGATCGAACGATTCAAACATTTTTGTCATCGGAAAAAACAGGTGGAGACCAGACTTAAATGGTTTGGCCTAAGCGGCTCAAATAGAAAAAAAGGATCGTTGGTTGATTCTATTTACCCAACCCCTCCGCTCGGGCAGGATATGACACTGGATCAATTTTTAAGCGGAGTTTAACAGGTTTGAATTCGGAGTTTTCCTTCTCCTTGACTAGTTGCCTCACCAAGACTGAAGAACCCAGTCTGCCCTACTATTTACCCATAGCTGGAGGGAGAATAATTGGATTCATACCTTTCCCAAGGGTATTAGTGCTATGTGAAATGCAATCAGTCTCGTCCAGGATTTGAACTCATGTCGCCGTGTCTATTTCCTACGACGATAGCCATTACACCACGGGCACCTCCAAGATCGTTGGATCGTTGGTTGATAGTAATTTATAGCATACCAATCATTGTCTGTTGTTTAATGCTAAATCCTGATTATATATTATTTATAAGCGAACAGTTTATAGGGAACATTTTTAAACGAACAAGAATTAATTTTTCTGCGCAGTTATATGGTTTCAAATATTACAATAGAATACTGATTGACCATTTTAACTTTAATCCTTACTTTTCACAAAGAAAAACGATTTAAAGTATAGTAAGTGGATAAATAGTTCTATATGACCCATTGATATGACGTACCACTACCCCGGGCCAGAGAGTATCTGAGAGCAATGAAAATGAAGGGTACTCCACATTCCCCAAAACTCCAGGATTGGAGCCGCACTAAAAAATGTTTTTGTGTTGAATCAATGATACTCTTTAGAGAGGCGTAACCCCTCACCAGAGATATAGTTGGCATATTCTTCAGCACCAGCCAAATGGGGCCACTAAAAGAGAAAATAATTGAAGGTCTATTGAATAACAGCTAAAACGCATTTTATTCTCCAGTCTATGATTAGCTGAAACTGATTTATCAGTTCGGCACTAACCATTCTACAGGCTTACATTATCAGTGAGTGTCTAGTATATTCACAGACAACACAAGATGTTAATTCGAGTGGCACCACCACATATGTTAAATTAAAGACTGGGACTTCGTCAGAATAGGATGATTTAGAGCTAATGACCAGATCACGTTACATACGTCGTTTAAAAATGCTTTCTTTGCTAGAGGACAAATGGTGCAACTATGCAGTAGTACAGACACAACTACATACTGTAAGAATACCTGTTCATCTTTCTTTCAAAAATGATTTGGAGTAATAAGCGTAATATTATAGCCTTAGAATTTACGCAATGAACAGTATTCTTCCGTTAATAGACAATATTCATTAATCTTATTTGTTATTACAATAACAACTACTGCTGTTACAACGAACCGTATGTTTGAGAGGACCAACAGGTTCAGAAACATCATCTAGAGAATACTGTTCATGCCCATTGCTCGTATTAGTGTAATCACAATTTTTTTTTTCTCGCAAATATTTAGTGCAGCAAATGACACAGGAAAAACAGTCATAATTGATTTTTACTTGGTTATTTTCAGCTAGATGTTAATTACATCCAGTTAAACAAAATAAAACATATTCTTCTAGCTAACCTCATGGGCATAAAACAAGGATTAAAATTGTAAATGAAATCTCCATTTAGATGGAAAATTTGAAATTTTAAAAAAATTAGTATCCTAAACGTTTTCAAGTGCTTCCTTTGTAACTACGGAAAATTTGGAGGCTCATAGTCTTGGTTTCTATGATTTATCATATTATTAAAAGACAAAAGAAAAAAAAACAAGATTCATAATAGATTACTAATATGAAATATTCAGAATGATTTTATTCTCTTTCAGTGCCCTAAATCTTCGTGAAAGATAATCATATTAACTGAAAATTATACCATGAATATCCCATACAAAAATTCAGTCATGATTGCGTGTTTGGCTGATATAACGTAAATTTGAAATATGTACTCATATTGATCCGATAAAAGAATAATTTAGCCTTCGAAAATATTTTAAAAGACCGGAAAGATCCTTCGTGTACATTTCCATTCATGAAAAGTGTTAAAAACGTCCATAAAAAAGAAAAAAAAAACAAAAAGTGTTTATAAATGTTGAGGGAAGCTAAGAAAGAAAACGACATATTCGGGAAATGTGTGTGTGTGTAACAGTTACCAGCACGGAATATTGATAACTCGTATATTTCTTAGGAATCATATTTTTTTTAATGTCAAAATTTCCCGAAGTAACTCAGTTAAGTTAGTAACTTAAAAAACATCTTCCGATGAGAAATGTGAGATGGCCTTTTAAATCACTGATTTTCAAGAAGATTTCAGAAACAATTGCTTTTCCTTCGTAAATCTAATTCCCTAAAAATATCAAAGAAATTAATAATTTTTAGGCTGACAACTTGATCTAGTAAATACCCCGATATGTTTGTCCGAAAAATGAGTCACATTTATTTGAAATGTTCATCGTTTTAACGGAATACCAGGCGATTAAAAGCCAATATTCTCAGGTGTGTATATATATATATATATATATATATGCCATGAGCATGTCTGTGTGTGAGTGTTTATATTTATTGTTTCTGTTTACAGATTCCAAAGAACTTGAAACATGTCAAATATAATTTTAAATAAAAGAAATACAGTGATATGTTATATTTCAAAATGCCCTATAATAAAGCACAGTTCTGCTTATGAAAAGCTATGACAAACCGCCTTTTTTCATTAGTTCTTAGATGTTAACTTCACAAAAGTTGAAGCATATCATTTCTGCAATAAGCGCAAAGAATATGAAACCTTTAAAAGGCACAAAACGCAAGGCATTGCTCAACGAAAAATCTAATTATACCGTTCATTCTTTTTGATTGGCATATTATTATTTCCAACTCGGATAAAAGTCAGATGAACTTGCTACAAAGAAGAATTATTCGGTAAAATGGCAGATTAATGATCACTAATCGGGATGAATATAGTAATTATTGCTGTCTGATTGTGAGGCCAAGAAAATATGTTTTGTAACCATGAACCAACAGAGACATTTTGAAATCTAACAAGTCACAAAATCCTATCCAGAATATTCAATGATTACAAATGTGCTATTAATTTCTTTTTAATTTGCTTAGTATGACACAAGGTCGATGCTGTGAGGTAACTAGTTGAGGTCGAAATATTTTAGTTGTAGTTTGTTAGCGTGCGACACAAATTTCTACATATTCATAGATACTAAATGATCTTTCTCATTACAAGTTTCCGATGGAAACTAATTTAATCATTCATAGGTAACCCAACTGGACTAAGTTAATTTAAGGTGATACCCATACATCCTGATTTATATTTAAAAAATTGGAAAATAATTTGCATATTTTTTGCTATGTAAACCGACCCATTAAAAAAAAACTCAGGTTTTTCATTATATCGTTGACACATTGGCATTTTAGCATAAATTATATTTAATATGTACGCACACGAGTGTCATTCTGTGAAATAAGGGGATTTTTACCGAAAAAGTTGACAATAAGCACTGTTTGTCATTGCAACTTTTTTACTGATCTTTCCACCTTAAGCTCACAGTGGCAAACTCATGTTCAACCCATTTGTAAACATTTTTTGACTAAAAATTTTCCTGTGCATTTTACATGTTTTGCACTTCTTAGAAATCATAATTTTACCGACGGACCTGCATTAACCCTGAAATACTATCAATTTTTAGCCATATTGAATAGTCTTAAAATACATATATTTCTGCGCAAGTGAAATAAGTTTTGCTTTTAGTCAATTCTAGACAATGCATACTTTACATCAGTGGAAAAATTACTTTCTTTATTGTATATATATATATATATATATATATATATATATATATATATATATATATATATATATATATATATATGTGTGTGTGTGTGTTAGAAAAGCAATTATTATCTTTGAATTGATGACTCATGGTCCTTACGAACAGCTTCC
Source organism: Sepioteuthis lessoniana (assembly GCA_963585895.1). Classification (NCBI taxonomy): domain Eukaryota; kingdom Metazoa; phylum Mollusca; class Cephalopoda; order Myopsida; family Loliginidae; genus Sepioteuthis; species Sepioteuthis lessoniana. Next base: position 94,187,491 of record OY757911.1, on the reverse strand, counting down.
ACAGAAAAAAAATTAAAATAACATTAAAAAGAATAATGAGATCACCGAAAATATACAAGGAGTACTTGCATGTCATAATCTGTTTACTTTTATCTAACCAGTCTTCCCATCTAAAAAAACAACTTATTTAAAAAACAGCCAAAACTATCCAAGGAAATCGTGAAATAATTATGAAACTTTTAGCATCAAAAGAAAATTATGAATTTACTTTCTTTTAATTTCAATATGTCTAAAGTGTATTTCCATTTTTGAATGCTAAAAGAATATCAGATGATGTACGTTAATAGATTAAAACATTTTGAGTATAAATAAATAATTTTTTGAATATATAAAATTATACATAAGATAAAGATGTTGCCCTGCTATGAAACGTAGACATAAATTTATAATGCCTATATGAAGTACCAATGATTTTATCCAATTCGAAAAAAAAAAAATTCTGGCAATTTCTTTAATTTGAAAAAGATTGTCAAGAAACAGGATTCCGCAAATATAGCAGAACCGTCCGTATTCATCAGAACTATTTATATGCTACTTCCTCCTTTTTTAAGCTGAAAATTTATTCCAACATAAGAATCTGTAAGCACGGAGAACAGTAAACGAAGTGCGACAGTGCAGCTTCAATTTAAGAAAATGGATTACGATATTTATCAAAAATTGTTGAAATAAGAGTGTTCATTGCTAAGGTGACATACATCACATATAGGTATTTCTTAGATTTTAATTATATATCTACGAAGGACACATTCCATTCTAAATGGTTGTTCTCTGAAATTAGAGGATAAGTTCACGTACCTAATTAAAAGTGTCTCACATCTACTGAACCGACATCAATATGTGCATAGCGAAGGCATGGACTGCTATCGATTGATAATCGTTTAAATGGAATTTCTGACATATCCGATAAAATAAAACATAATTTTTTCAAAGCTGTGGTTATGTCAATTCTACTATATTGATGCACCACATGGATACTGAGAAAGTGTATATAGAAAAATGTAGACGGGAACTGTACAAAAATACAACGTATTATATTGAACAAATTCTGGAAGCAATATGCCGCAAAATCGCAGCTGTACCGCTACCAACCTCCCATCCCTAAAACCATTCAAATAAGACAATTGAGGCATGTAGGATACTGCTGGAGAAGTAAGGATGTACTCATAAGTGATGATCTCTTATGGAACCCTGCATACGGATGTGCCAATGTTATCTGACTTACAAGAACTTACAACAACTGTACGGACGCTGGATGCAGTCTCGAAGATCTGCCGAAAGCGATGGGTGAAACGGATGAATGGCGAGAAAGTGTCTAGGAAACCCATGCTTGCAGAGCAACTTGATGATGATATCTACAATAAAACGGTGACAATAATCTCTGACGACAAAATTCTAAAACGTCAGTTCTCTCCGAAATTCCAAGATAAACTTCATCTTGAAAGATGGAATCAGTCACTGTATTAAAGTGTCATAAGTAAATTATAATTACACGAAAATAGAGTTGGCCAAAATAGAGATTTAAAAAGTGTAGCTGTCAGAAAATCTAATTTATTAATTGAAGTATTGAATGTATGACTGTTTTTGTGGAATTTAAAATATGTCATTGTCATTACTGGTTCGTCTGGAATTTTGTTTACGGAAGTGAACTCATGCACCCAAAATTGGTACTGGTCTATCATACCAGCATTATTTTATAGCAAGCAGAATTTGATTGTTTCATTCTGAAAACATTTTAACAAATCTGGCCACCTTGTTTAACTCTGATCAAGAGTGAAAGTACCTATTAGAGTCCCATGTATGAGTTAAAAATATTTCTAAACTTCCTTTTTATCCAATTAGACCATTGGCAAAAAAAGAAAAAAATGCACAACAATGCAAATAGGAACTCACGATAAACACAGTTGTCTAACCTGTACACCAACCATAACAAAAAGCAGTTTGACATGAAAATTAATCAATCGGATTTATGATTGAATAGAGTTTATTTTTTAAAATTTGTTCTTTTATTTATTGTATAAATTTGAAATATCGTCTGCTTATTGAAAAGGAGAGATGGTCAGGTGGAATGTTAAAACTACGCCCACGTAAAACAAGCAAATGTGTATAGTTGAGCAATGTTTTGCACAAAGTTTTAAGGCTTTATTATCTCGAACACCGTTTCAAACGTCTAGGTATAAAATAACTCAAGATGGGTTTACATGCCGTAAAAATTACTTAACCAACCAACCAACCAAGCCAATTTACGTATATGTACACACAGTTAGTATTAACCAACATTTCTTTGATAAACTTATTGATCCTTATATCTTTAACATAAGGTGGGTGGCAATATAATTGTGTAATTTTAGCACTTTTCATTATCGCCACTTGTTTCATTTCTGTTTAAGAAACCAGGAAATAACCTATCGTTATTTGTTATTGAATGAAAATTATTTTGCTCGTCATAATGACTATTGGCTCAATAAATCTACTGTTGGGTCAACGCGTTCCAATTAATGTCAGTAAAGCTTTTATAAAATGGTGCCTTGCATAGTACCGTATTGCAAGACGTACTAAATCAACGAACATATAAACGTAGGATGATCAATATAATACCAGCTACTTTGATTTCTGTAAGCTTATACATGAATTAATGGAAACAATCGAAAATGTTCAAACATGAGTAGACGCTAATGTCTTCATGTAACAAGAGAACTTAATGATAATTCGATGATATTGTATAGTATAACATGCCACTAGCAGAGATTGTTAACGATGTGAGGGAACAATGGTTAGTTTGTAACTTCCAAAATTTTTGGAGGGGAAATTCATATCCTCACGCCGCTCGATGAGATCCATTTTTCACTGTTTACTTTCAGGGACAATGTTTTATATCATTGCAACTCCTCGAAACTCATAAGTCGAAGTTTAATTCTCCTTCACCATACAAAAGATACTATTTACTAACCCCTCCGCTCGGGCAAGATATGACACAAGGTCAATTTTTAAGCGGAGTTTAACAGGTTTGAATTCAGAGTTTTCCTTCTCCTAGACTAGTTGTCTAACCAAGGCTGAAGAACCTAGTCTGCCCTACTATTTACCCATAGCTGGAGGGAGAATAATTGGATTCATACCTTTCCCAAGGGTATTAGTGCTATGTGAAATGCAATCAGTCTCGTCCAGGATTTGAACTCGTGTCGCCGTGTCCATTTCCTACGACGATAACGTCTACACCACGGGCACCTCCAGCACCTTCACCATACAAAAGTTACACATAACTAACACTTCCATTTTCTCTAGTTTTCTTCACTACTGAGAACACTGAGCCACTACGTCACCTCACTGACAGATCATGGTAAAAATTTAAAATATTGCAGGCTTAAAGGCAATTAAATGACAATTTTCTGTGTTCTATGATGGTTGTGTTAACTTTTATCACTTTGCGCTTTTTCTGCGGCAATGCTTTCAGGAACATACAGAAGACTTCACTAAATTGTCCTTTTCACTAAACTTATTAGATTTCAATACCACTGAGCCCATGGTATATGTTCGATATTCTCTTCCACGGCACATGCAGCAGTTGAAAATTCCCTATTCATATCCTACTAAAAAATTAATGAACTCATTATATATCTTGCAGTAACAATGTCCAAACAAATAAGAGTTCTAATAGGGACATGTAAAAGGTGAAAAATCGTATTAAGCAACGTTAACAATTTTATGATTCATCAATGCGTATATGTATTGACCCAAACTCTTAAACAGAGGATATATGCATTACAAGGTCAATTTTTCGGAAGAACTTTGCCTTCTGGAAGACACCTCGCAATACCAAGCCTAAAGTGCCAAGTTTACCCAATTTACTATTAGCTGACGGGAAATCTATTCCTACCTTTCATAAGGATATATAAGTCCGAATCTGTGATGTTGAGGATCAATTTCTCCAAAAACCGTTTTTATTTTTCTTAGAATTTTCTCAATTTCAGCACATCAGTGCAAATCTGTCACATCAAAAACTTCTTTATCAGGAAATCTGGTTAAAAATCAAACATGATAAAGTATTATAATATCGTGATAAGTAATCAAATAAATTCACATACATGTTTCTTTTAAATACTTTAATTTTTTCTCTAAAATTAAAGTAAATACTTCTTAAAACAATGAAAGTAGGTTGTAGTAGAAATGCTTATTTACTATTTAAAAGTATATTATAATCTTATTGTTTGTTTTGGTGTAGAAAATGCTGATTTTTTTCTCAAAGCTGGTACCTTACATTGGTATTTGTGTTCTGTAAAATCTCAAAAGAAAAAAACTTTCTGGTATCAGAAGTGTTTAACGTAGATAGGGTACAAATTATTAAATATAGAATATTTTCTTCTGAGCAATTTTAGAATAGGATAGAGAACAATTCCAAAGAAATCAATAATACAAGCCCAGTGAAATAAATGCTTTTTCAGCATCACAAGTCAAGCTTTACGAGAAATTTGATAGGAAGTCTAGACAGGAATGACGGCGAAAGAGATAAGAGGTGGGATTAATAAAATCATAGACGATAGAAGAGGGAATCCGCTTTTACAGCAACAATCTGAGATTGCTGTTAATATATTGGTGTATCCAGACTTTTCGAAAAAATGTCTATTCTGCAATAGAAAATAAATTCAGATATTCTGCAAAATTGTACATAAAGTAAAACAAAACAAGATCAAGCAATATAACACATTCAGAAGTTTTTCAGAGACAAAAAAGAAAAGAGTCATTTCTAATAGCAATCCAAGTTTTTTTTAATGATTATAAACGCCCCACGAGTGACCTTTGTACATATGGTAGACTTTCTAAAAACATAGGAGTTCTGGTGAACTCTTTTCATCATTCTGTAGTAAAAAAAGGCGTATAATTTTATTAACATAATAACGCTTTTAAAAGTTACCCATATTCAATATTCGGTTGGGTTTTATGGCATCTCAACCTGTTTAATTTATTATTACCTGGTCTTTATTCTATTTTTAAATATACAATAAAAGTGACCATACAAAAAAAGGAAAAAAAGACTGGAAACTTATTTAATGATCCGCGTAGCAGATATCTCTTATGACCGTAACAGATACAACTTTGGATACGAGAAGATATAGCAATAAAAGCAATGAACTTAAAAAGTAGCCCATTATTATAAGATAGATTATAGTTTCATAATATTCGTCTACTTGGTAATAAGAGAAACAATTATATAAACTTAGTATTTGCTGAAAAGCGACAATCAGCAGGAAGTCGAAGAGAGTCGAGTAGAAGTCAAACTGAAGAGAAACAGCAGCGAACCTCAAATGCTCTGCATTTGAAGCCAAAACCTCTAAAACCGAGAAGCGAAAATCGTCAGTTAATAACTGAAACCCGGTGACTAAAGAAGAACTTAGCTAAATTGGAAACTGCGGAACTATTTAGCTTTGTGAAAGACTGTGTTTGCTGCTGAAACTAGATTGACCTCTGACATAAACGGGGCCAATAGTAATACCTCACTGACTGGGGTAAGGACTTTTCTGATCGGACTGATTTATTTTTTGAAAAGAGACCTGCATTATTTTTTTTTAAACTGACTTTGTTGTTTATTTGTCAACTAAACTTTGTTTTATTGAGCACCTCAGGTTGTTATATCTCTGGCCTTCGACTTCAATTTATTTTTCTTCGAATCGTCAACTATGACTGATTGTTTGGCGATCGGCGACTTCAGTTATATAGATCTAAAACACAACGTCGGCAAGTGACTGAACAAGTCTAGGTTCAATCCTTTACTGGATCAATGACTCGGCAGTGGCAAAGGTAGTTGACGGGTGACACAGACACCACTCTTTAGAGAGTTAATACGAATAATACATTAATTTTCTGTTTATTTCTTGATCATTCTCCCCGAGCCTTGTCTTAAGGTCATCGTCAAGAAAAAATATTGCTGAAAAAATGAAGTCTTTAAAAAAAAATGCTTTCACAAATATTTTTAAGGAGTTTATATGCTCTATGAAAAGCGATGATAAAGATTATATTGGTATAACATATTCATTAGTCTAAAAAGTGTTACTAAACTTTTAGAGACTCTTCATACACGAAGGTCTTGATGTTCAAATTGGGAAAAAAAAAACAGATACGTCGAGCCGAAAATTAACGATGACCATCTTTTACGCAAGGTATATTGATGACATATTCATCATATAAAAAGGTCAAGATGCAAAACTGAATAATTTCCTAACCAACCAAAATATAATACACGACTTGATCAAATTTGACAATGAAATATTTACTCATTCCATCGCTTTATAAACATCCGAAAATACACTGACAACTGCATTCAACAACAAACACAATTACACACAAAATCTACCGACAAATAATCTTTATTACAAATCTTCTCACCCCCAAATCATCAAAATCAGCCTTCACTGCTCACAGGCGATCAGACTAAGAAGAATCTGCGTGGAGGACAAATTTAAAAAGACAAAGTGATGAGCGTTAAGAAATATCTTCAACACGGGGATATTCCTATACCCAAAACGAAAAGCAGACAACGAAAGCCATCTTGACCCCTACAGAAGATACCTTAAAACAAAGACCGAAAATGAAGACGAATATCATTACCTTCGTAAAAACATACTCCCATACTAGCCCATATAATCAAAAACCAATAAGATATTTTGAGAGTTAACACTAACTTAAAAAATATTTTTCAAGAACCAGACTCACTAACCTATCACCGACCAAAAAATCTCTGAGAAATGTTTGTTTAGCATGTCAAAGTGATACATAGGAAACCCACAATAAACTCGACTAAATTTTGGCAAACAAACAATATCGAGAACAATTTATGCTGTAAGTATTTCAAATTAACCAAACCATTCACTATTTTGATAACCAAGTTGTGGGCAGACCGCAATCAAGGGCCACCCGAAGGCTCCCTTTTCAATAGCTACGACACTAAAATGAAGGAGAGAACGCTACTCCTTTGTCTGACTTTCTCCACTTGCCCTTAATTTGTACTAATGATGCTGATTGCTAAACAAGGAGGCATCAAGTGCCATTTTTTAATCTTTGGAATAACTCGACCTGGGATTAAACACCGTTCTTCTGGACCATTGGCGAACTGTCTAACCATTATGCCAATGGGCTGGTAAAAGAATCAAAATTCACCCCGAATCTTATTGCTGAAGCAAATAACGTATTTTTTTTAACAGGAATGCACACGCTGTAAAACACAATATGATGAAAAATCAGAATAACCGTTTTAAGTCAGTGTAAACTACAACAGATGCAGGATCAAATCTATGAATCGGAACAATTTAATATAATCGAAAAACACTTCCACACAAACCGTCAGCATTTAAACAGAAATGAAAATTCACAATCATGGAAATGATTGAAAAAGATACCAACATGAAATCACAAATTGAAAAAAAAGACAAATGGATAAAATGTCTGAAAACATGAGCGAGTTGGATTTAATAAGAAAATTACTCGACCCATAAAGAATAAAAATTTGATAACCATAAACATCTATGCAAACAAATAAAGCCGACAATAAGTCGCTACTAATTTGGGAAGCTGTTCTTTGAAAACAACACCTTGATAAAATCCACATAAACCAATAAGCATGCTGGTCATGCCATGGCTAATTTTTTAAAAAAAACATTCACCAAGCAGGTGCTCTCTCTCCTACCCCTGTAGAATTGAGCTCTCTTGCGAGGGAAGTAAATGGTTGCCATTAGCGTAATTCAAGGCTCTTCAGATGAATCGAGCTCTCGGTAACCGTTAAGCGGATATATGTAAACATAAACTAATGTGATTCATAAGCGTTTAAATTTGATTCGCTTGAACTAGTTTCCTCGTGGTTGAGTGGTAGAATCTTAGATTGGCGTTTGAGTCAACCGAGTTTCGATCCCAGCTTCGGGAATCTAGCCCTTCTAGCCACACTGAAGACTTCTGATAGAACGAAACAGGTCTGTCAATGGATGACACATACACACACATATATATATATTAGATATGAAAACAGTCAAAGAACTTTGGTCGGACAATATTCTTCAAACTAATGGATATACTTCACCATCATTAGATTTCACATTGCTTTTCATATAGCAAATGACAAAAATCTATAAAAACATTCTATATAAAAAAATGCTTCCTTTTTGTTCATAAAACATTTTTTTACTTACCATGATCTAAGGTCGAAACTTGTTGAGATCCATAAAAATAACCCACATAAAAGTAATATTTTTATTTGTCCCATCACTTTTGTTCAAATCTAATATAGATCAATCATGGATCAATAATGTTATCTGAAGGATCTCGCATCTCTATTCGGATCAAGGGGATTGTATATAGAAAGCAGGGACAATAAAGCAGGGCTGGAAGTATCTCATATATATATATAAGACGTTTTTTTAGTCAGAAAATACAATTTATAAAGAATATATGCGAGATTTGAACAATAGGTCGATAGCTTTACTTGCAGCTTTTTAGATAAATTATCATCGTACATTTTCTATGTGCACTGTTTGTTCTATATGATTTATAATTACCATGCGTCGACGAGAAAGAATGTGTTAAAAAATGAATATTTGTTGTATAAAGGAAATAATTGTTTTCAGCATTCTGATACCGAAATCTTGTACTTACGTCAATGTTCTAATCATCAACGATCGTATTTAAATTTCACTTCGTGTCCTCGAGTAATACATGAATCTATCTCTTCTCGTTTAGTAAGAGATGAATAGCAGGAAAATTGGGTTCTTTAGCCTTAGTACAGAAACCAGTCAAATAAAGTTTGCATTTTGCAACCAAATGTATTCCACTTAAAAATCCGTCTCCTATATTATCCTACTCAAGGCGCTAGTATTAGGTAAAGTTATATCTTTATACATACATACAGAAAAACGTTCATTTTTTCAAATATATTGTCCAAAATATCTACTCTGAAAAGAGAAAAAAAATTGTCTATAGTGAATATCCCAACAATTGTAAACGACCCTCAGAAATAAGGGATCTTACTTAACCTTCTCGTAAGCCTTTTTCGTGATGAGTGGAGAGTATTTTTGACTTACAGAACACAAAATCGTTAATGAATAACCGTTTCATTAAATCTGTTGTGGATTAAGAAACTTGAAATTAAATCAAATGTCCCTTCACAATATCCTGGAAATAACAAATGGTGTATCATTCTTTAATTACATAATCAAACCAACTATAAGATTGAATTTACACTATTTACTGGAATAAAGATCAATCTATATCTAAAAATCCGCTGGTGAAGACCAAGCTATTATCCCAAGGTTCGCAAAAAGAAAAAAAAATGAAAACGTGTATTCTATATTAGCCATGTAATTGCTCTCAGCAAATACTATCTGTATCGTGGATCAACCTAACATTTGAATATCCGTGATATTTCAATGAGAGCATCTTCTCTTTAGGCAAAGTAGCCAATTCTGATATTGGTTACACTACCTCTACCTGTCTCGTCAACACAATATTTATCCAAGGTAGCACAATTCACGCCTTCACAACGAACATAGTAGAGGTGACCAAGATAGATTTATCAACCAAATCTTTGTTGATGAAAGTCACATCTTTTATGACTGACTACCTCGTCTCCACTAACAAGAAACCGAATGAAACACAGATAACAATTTTGAAAGTTAGTTTCATCTACGTTACAATAAAACTGAATTAATGGGTGTAATTGCAGACGTTAATTTATTATCTTACTACATTTAGTGGCACAAAATCTTCTGAAGAAACTTTAAGGAAAATGTTTAAAGGATTTAAAGATAATGTAACAAATACATCATCCGATTATCAGTTTATATTTTGGTGAATGAACTTCTTTTATGAGTATGAAATTCATTGAAATTTTATGTCTACTCAAGGATTCAGATTTAAGAAACATAATCTGGAAAATATTCATGCGTGTTTTTACACTTGTCTATATATATATATATATATATATATATATATATATATATATATATATAACGAGAATCGTTCTGAAACTTCTAAACCTTACACAGAAAGATAGTGTGTTCATAAAAATTTAATCTTAGAAATAAGCAAGCTTGTAGCAAGATGTTACCAAGAGGGCTGACGTCAAGAAGGTGCAGTAAAAATTTAAAAGATGGTTGCTTGGATTTTATGGCATATCAAGATTTGTAGGTTATCTAATACCGAATCCATTTTTATGTAAATAATCAGTTCTAGTTCACACAATTCAGTTTAGTTATGAGTACACAGTTTAATTGTCAAAAATATTTCTATTTCAAGCTATTCAGTTTCGTCAAACAGTTCTATTTTAAACAATTCAGTTCTGCTAAAGTTCTCATTTTTTTAATCTCAAAACTGTTCTATTTCAATTAGTTCAATTTAGCAAAGGTAGATAGTTTATTTGTCAAAAATATTTCCATTTCAAGCAACTCAGTTTACTCAAACAGTTCTAATTCAAACAAATTGGTTGAGAATAAATAACTAGTTTAGTTCTATTTAAATCGATTTTATACAAATAACCAGTTCTATTTCCGTTCAGGATGAGTATATAGTTTAATTGTCAAAAACATTTCTATTTCAAGCTATTCAAATTATTCAAACAGTTCTAATTCAGTAAAATCAGTTCATTTGGGGGGGGGTTATGGCATATCAACCTTTGTAGGTTATTTAACGCCAAATCCATTTTTATGTAAAAAATATGTCCTTTTTAAAGCAATTCAGTGTAGCATACGTACGCAGTTTAATTGTTAAAAACATTTCCATTTCAAACTATTCCCGCAGTTATATGTAACAATTCACTTAAGTGTAGATACAGTTTTAATGTCGAAAAACAGTTCTATTTTAAATAATTCAGTTAAGCATAAGCACGCCGTTTAAATATAAGTACGGTTTAATTGTCAAAAGCATTTCTAATTCAAGTTATTCAGTTTACTCAAACAATTCATTTTAGCATAAGTATGCTGTTAGTTCTATTTAACCCATAGATAGGGCCCGATCAGGTGCTACCAATCCGGGCCAGAGTGGACCTGGGAGCGATGGCAATGAAGGAGTACTCCGCATTACCCAAAGCTCCAGCATTGCTGGAACCTCACGATCAGAATGTTTAGTGTCATTACCCGGACACTCGATACCGGGGGGTCTTACGCCTCTGCAGAGAAGCAGTCGATATATTCTACAGCCCCAGCCGACTGGGCAATAAATTCAGTTCAGTAAAAGTATAGATTTTGTTTATTCACAGTTAATGCCAAAACAGTTCTATATTAAACAATTCAGTTTAGCATTAGTACAGTTTCAATGTCAAAAACAGTTCAATTTCAAACAATTCGGCTGTGCATAAGTATACAGTTTAGTTTTATTTAACACATTCATAGGGCCCTATCAGGTGCTACCATTCCGGGCCAGAGTGGACCAGGGAGCAATTGCAATTAAGGTGTTCTCCGCATTCCCCAAAGCCCCAGCATCACTGGAAGCTCACAATTAGATTGTTTAATGTCATATCCAGGACACTCGTTGGTGGGGAGTCATTACCCTCTGCAGAGGTGCAGTCGGTGTATTCCACAGCCCCAGCCAACTGGACAAGATATGGACTGATAATTTGGTTTCACCACTCTCGGTATATCATATTGACCCCTGAGTGAGACGAAAAAACTTAGAACGACTAGTGCGTATATATATATATATATATATATATATATATAAAGAGAGAGAAAGAGAGATTAAAACAAACTTAAATACTAAAGAGAAAAACTGAACGAAGTTCCAATTTCAGTACAGCTGGAGAACATCAGTAAAACCAGCGTTATGAAGAGTGGTTAACTGGAAAAGGTGTCTTGGCGAAGTCGACATTAAGATCACTGCTGAAGTAAGATTAATTTTTTAAGCCGTCAACCAACCAGTGTAGTAAAAACACTGGTACGCAGGTAAGGAGGGGGAATCGATTTCATTTACCTCAGTCAAGCAATTCATTCTTCCTCTCTTGCCCACTAAACTTGACACTCGCCAAATTCCGAAGACAATTTTAGATATCTAGTTACAACGGTATATATCCCAACCGTTTCGCAGCGAAACCCGTGCTATAAAAACATTCCTGTAGGTGTCTGACAGGAGCTGGGTTTCTTAACACTATCTATCCTACCAAGCACGCGTAGTATATGATGAATGTACGTTAGGAGATAATTTGTTGAAGATCAAATCTCTTTGGCAGCCATTTTCGCAGAACTCTCTAGATTACCTCTAGTCATACAAGATAACTCAGTCACAGACAACCACGTAAAGTGCATGGACAGATATATCCATACAAATACCCAGGACCTTCTAGACTCCATACTACATCAACTAGCCACCGTTATGAGGGCAAAGATAAGATTTATATATCAGTTTCAATAAAATAACATTGCAAAAATATTTTATCAAAACTATTTAAGATGTATAGAACCATGACAGCTGTGCATAAAAAACATTGAAAATTGATTACTGCGATTTAGAATCGACGCATTATGGAAAATTATGAAAAGCCTCCTCCCACTAAAAAAAAATATACGAAAAATATGACACTTAATTATCCCCAATCAATTAAAACATTTTTTATAAACCTGAAGACAGCAGAATTATACAATTTCTACAGGAACAAAAAACAAAATATCAGGTATTATTTATCATCAAAAAATAGAAATCTGCAAAGGTAGTCATTCAATTCTTTGTTTGGTGGTCATTTTTCTACTTTCTGTTGAAGCACTTTCTTTAAATGCTTGCACTATAGTATATCTGTATTTTTCTGCACTTTTCCAAAAGGGTAGAGTTCGGTAATAAATAATTCCTTTTTGATTGAACTCTGTTCCTGTTGAAATGAAAAAAATGTGGTTTCTCTTTAAAAGACAGTCCATTTTTCATTAAAGAAAATATCGTATAGGAATACTCATTTCTAGAAAAATACCAAACGTCCATTTATATAATCGAATTATTTTTTTTCTATCTATTTATTAAGGGGATTAACTTGGAGATTTTTTTATATGTCTGCTTTTAAAATTGATGCTTCATAGTGAATTCTACCTGTGGCTTTATACTTGTATGATTTATTTTATCTATTATTGATTATACAAAGTTCATACTAAAATTGTCAAAACTATCCAAGTGCTGACTACGTTCAAATAAATATCCCGTAATATGCAAACTTTCAATACTTTTCTGCGCCATTTCATTCTTCTGCTTATTCAGACTTCTTCGACATATTATTTTTACCAAAATCGGTGAATAACAAAAGATATTTAGTTTTTGTAGAATTTTTTTCTCATGGCCTTTAAAAAATTGCTAGAACGATTACGTTTCATATATAGTTACTAAGCAATAGATTTTCGTCAAAACAATGACAGAGATATACAGTAGCGTCCAAAACTAAGGGACAAAATTTTAAAACCTAATATTTGTTAGAAATAACGACTGTGAACTGCTGAATTTTAACAACTGGTAGTCGTTATTATCCATAATAACATACTAAAATTTGAATCATTTGCAAAGGATAGAAAAAGAATTATAACAATTATTTATTTATTTTCAAAATAGGATCGTCCAAAAGTAAGGGACAAAATTGAGAAAAACAATATAAACAGTATGCTATATTCAAATCTTTTGATTTCCTCTAACGAATAAGTCTTACTTATTCATTTGTAAATGTTGCATCAGCCGGCACCATGGCAAAACGCCAAAAACTTGATTACTCTGTGAGACAAGGTATTGTGAAGTTACGCAAAGAAAAGCACACCATTAGAGAGATTTAAGAGAAAGTGAAACGTTCCAAGAGTGTTGAAGGCCGGGTTGTTAAATCCTACAATGATACTAGCAAAATAGTTAGTGCTTTTAAAACCGGCAGACCCCGCAAAACGTCGGCAAGAGAAGATCGAATAATGCAGCGTATGTCATTAAAGGACCGTTGTAAGTCTTGCACAGAAATTAAAAGGGTTATGAATAGTACCTCATGTGTTAATGTATCAAGACAGACTGTTTCTAGACGACTGCAAGAAATAGTGCTGTTTAATCGAACCCCAAGGAAGAAACCACTTGTTAGTTCGAAGAATAAGAAGAGATTAGAGTCTGCAAACTGGTATATAATTTGGACATATGAAAATTGGGCAAAAGTATTTTTCAGTGATGAAAGCAAGTTTAATTTATTTGGAAATGATGGAAAAAACAAAGTAAAGAGACGTATTGGTGAAAGATTAAGTACAAAGTGTACTAAGAAAACTGTCAAGTTTTGGGGCGGAAGCGTCATGGTATTTGGAATGTTTTCTAGCCGAGGTACAACGCCTCTTGTCCGGTTACAAACTCGTGTAAACGCGCAGATCTATAAAAACATTGTTAAAGATCATGTTGTGCCAATCATACAGAATTCAGGTTTCGATAGGGCTACCTTTATGCAAGATAATGCCCCATGTCAAGAGGCAAAGGTGGTAATGAGTTACCTTAGCGAGCAAGATTTCGAAATTATGGATTGGCCACCGCAAAGTCCTGACTTAAATCCAATAGAAAATTTTTGGAAGACCTTAGGAGTGAAAGTTATGGAAAGAAATCCCACTAACACGGAGGATTTGTGGGTGAAGCTTCAAGAAGAATGGTCTAAAATTAGTATCGAGAATTGTCAAGAACTGATTCGTTCTTGTAGTCGAAGATGTGCTGCTGTCATTGAGAGCATTGGGCTCATTTACTAAATATTGATTGTACATGTATTTTTAGTGTTTTTTGGCTGTTTACATTGTTTTTCTCAATTTTGTCCCTTACTTTTGGACGTTCCAAATTTGAAAATGAATAAATCATTGTTATAATTATTTTTCTATTCTTTGCAAATGATTCAAATTTTATTATGTTATTATGGATGATAACAACCAGTTGTCAAAATTTCAGCTTTTCACAGTTGTTATTTCTAACAAATATAAGGTTTTAAAATTTTGTCCCTTAGTTTTGGACGCTACTGTGCATGATAAATGAAATTATGTCACTAATACTTGGTTAAAATATATTTATTTTTCCTATATATATATTTCCAACTGATTTTTAGATGCTCTATTTTTTTTAAATCGCAAAGAATTAACTTTGTCTAACGAGAAATATATTGTATAAATCAAATATCTTTCACTATGCCGAAATTAGTTGATTCAGTAAAAATCATTTTGTCAGAAAATCAATCCTAGAAAGTTGAAGGAAGTGAGTTTAATTAGCTTCCGCTTGTATGTTTCAATGATAGCGTTTGGAAATACATTGGCAGCGAACGAATCCCCATCAAATTTATTGACCAATAAACGTCTTCAAGATGTCATCGTATGATAAATTCCCTGATCTACTTGACTTCATATTGATATGTTCTTATTCATGCTTGACTAATTATTGGAACCTTTAAAATGTCTTATCTGAAAAGATAATTTGATAAATGTCAATATTGGTTTTCATTATTTTAAAAGCGATGAACATGAAATAGAAAGACATTTGAAATAATTTTTTTACAAGATTCGTACCATTATGACATAGCTAAAAGGCAAATGATTTATTTTGGGTTTTTAGGGTTCAAATCCGTTTTCTTAACAACGTAAAAGTTGAATTGTTTAATCTAAAAGTTCATTTTTCAAGAAATTAAATGTGCAAATTAAATCACGTGAATATAGATTGGCATTATATTTCCAAGTTTATTTTTTGTTTTATGGCATACCAACCATTGTAGGCTATTTAATGCCCAACTTTTTATACATATATATATTAAATATATGATTTTTGAATACATTTTGTTGGTAACATTTTAAAACTAGCCTCCGCTGTTCTTTTGGCACACATTTAAAAGGTTTCATTTATTTCTATCAAATAGGAATACTTCTATTTACTTTTAATCATTTATTTGCACAGTTTAATGTTTTCAATTATTGCTTTGTATCCCTAACAATTCAATTTGCCTCAATCATTTGTTTATTTATAGTTAAGTGATCAAACAGTTCTATTTCAAATAATTCAGTTTACCATAAGTACACATAGATAGGACCCTATCAGGTGCTTAGAACCAGAGCGAACCTGGTGTATTCTGCATTCCCAGCCTACTTGACCCTCTGAGGATGTAACCTGAGCTGTTTGCATATATTTTTTATAAAGATTATATGAATTCGATGGGAATACTTGATGCCATATAACAATAAATTAATTGTATTAAAAGTTACTCAAAGCTACAGTTCCTTCCTGAGTATTATTATTAGTCACTTGAACCAATGTAACTGTGTGCATACAAATAACTTATTAGATTATCAATACTTTAAATATATAATTATTAGTATAAGTTGAGAACACTTGAAACCATATAACTGTGTGTAAGTTATTTCAACTAGATAGGAATATTTGGTGTGACCGAGTTCAAAAGATTTTATGCAAAAGATGTAAATAGAAGTCCAATGGACGCTATTCGCTTACATTAATGCATAGAATATCCTTAGGCGGGATGACATATTGTAAAAACTTTTTTGAAGACTATATCGAACTCACAGCTCCTTAACGAGATTATTATGTAGCTTGATATCCGTTGTAGAAATTGCAGAAAAATGACCGGAGATTTACGATATTAAAAGAAACACGAGAAATAAAGAGGTTATACAAATGAAAATATTGTTTAAAAAATGTTAATGCTTACTGAAAAAAAAAAATACATTCAAAAGTATATGATAATATAAAACAAAATCAATAGACTTTATGGCGTTCCGATGCGCAAATAATATATCTACATTTTAATTTTTCCTATTGACGCGCCTTCTTAGTTTAATAGCTAAAGCACTTTTAGAAGGAGATAAATTCCCTCGAATTAGGAAAGCGCGTTTTCATAACGTTTTGGGCTTATTCTTTATTTTCTACCAAAGCAGCTTTCTCAATGGCTGCAAAATAAAAATAAAACCAAATAAGAATAAGATTGAATAAATACTAGTCAAATACTTCTAATAATTTTCCATGTTTTGTCTAATAAAGGATAATTACTATAGAGTGTATTCTAGCAGCCACTTACCACGAACTCTTGTCCGTTATTCGCCATTACACTCTCCTAAAGTGACACAAGATTAGACTCAGAATCTATACTTGATAAATTTATAAATATTACGTTTGAGACAAGCTACGATGATTCTGTTCTCTACTCTGTGTTCCAAACTAAAAGCTTAGATCGCAATATATCTGAACAATTATAAAGAAACATGCTTAATCGAGAAAATAAATGACAATCACACATACACACACACACTTGAGATATATATATATATATATATATATATATATATATACACATACACACCAAATCAATTAAGTCTCTAAAAGACTTAAACAGAACGAACCAAAGTTAGTGCTCAATGCATGACTGACTGATATATGTAATCATATAAGGAAAACAATGAAGAGCAAAATATCATTTAGAACAAGTAACTAATGAGTATTTTCTTTTATAAATATATTTCCTTCGTATAAAACCGATTCATTTGATAGAGTCGAAAAGATATTCATTTTTTATGATCGTTAGTCCCTGGGTATATATTTAATCTAGGATTTGATTCGATGGGTTATAATTTAGATATATGAAAAAAAAATCACATACATATATATATCATCATCATGTCGTGTGGCTAGCACGGATATCCCTGACCCGCTCTCTCCACGTCTCCCTATCATTCATCGCCTCCGGCATGTCTTCAAGGTTACATCCCGTATCATCCCATAGCTGCTGTATGAATGTTTGAGCTGGTCGTCCTGCTTTTGATTGGCCATATGCGGGGGTCTACAGGAGTACATCACTTACGATCTCGTGTATATATATATATATATATATATATATATATATATACACCGGCTTATGAAACCGTCCAATGCATGATAAGCAATTCATTGGATTTTCACTTCTGCATGTGCCTCTCGTTCTCTCTCTCTCTCTCTATATATATATATATATATATATATATATATATATGTAACATCTAAGTAGCAAACAAAAAAACTTTAAGGCTTTTTAAAAAGATAGAATGAATGCTGAATCCGTAAAAAAGGTTCACGTTTTCAAGAACATACCGTGTTTCATGAAATTTAAAAAGAGTTACTTTATTTATGGGTAAATTGTAACACAAACTACGCTGACCTTGGGAAAATGGAAAGAGTCTTAGCGAAGGAATAACAGAATTAAAAATCAGGGGCGTGTGTATAGTAACTCCGAGAATATATATATATATATATATATATATATATTTATATTCTCGGAGTTGCTATATATATATATATATATATATATATATATATATATTGCTTCGTGGTGTGATCGTAGAGGTTAATCGATCGGCGTTTCAGTGTAAGAAAAATATGACTCTAGAAATGGGAGCGTAGCCAGGATTTCCATAGTTCACCAGAAGTTCACATGTTACGCATTTATAAGTGGAAATTATATAGCCGTTGTATATTATGGGAACATGATTAAACATTGCATTTGAGAATAAACTAAAATAAGAAGACAATGACTGACAGAAAATTAGTGATGAAAACAACGATCATAGAAATTATACCAAATCAACAAAAACCATCTCATGAAATTTCATCTAATTTACTTAGGAAACACCAGATGGTAATGCTACTGCTTGTTTTCACCAAATGTTTAATTAAAATATTAATTATCGTTTAGAACAATTGGGGGGGTAGCAAGCTAAACTAGCAAACCTACACGACTGAGTTCAAGTTTCATTAAGTACCCCATTCATACAGTCTTGTGCAACACCTAAGCAAAAAGCTTTGTAAATTACATACTTTAAATTAGAGTTGTTAATACCAAAGTCAGGATAATACAAACTGATTTTTGGTAATCTGAAGAAACATTGAGTTTGAACAGGGTCAAAAGTCGAGAACGTACAGAGCTTCAACCAGAACACAACAGCAATAATTGCTGTTGATGCCGAAACAATTTTTTTCCTTGAATGATCTGTCAACCAACAAAAACAGAGAACCCAATCTACCCAGCCATTTAACCAATAGTGGAGAAGAGATTTTTTGTTAGCACGAAATAAAATAAAAAGAGTCTCATTCAAGATTTTAAATTTCAAACGAGTTAGCTGAGTCAATTTCCTGAGACGATAGGCTTTCGCCCTCTCAGTAAATAAAGTACGTATAACTTGATTTGGTTATTTTAACTACTAATAAACTCCTAATGGGATGCCTAGTGATTGTAAACATATATATTTTGTTAACTAATAGTTTGAAGGGAATTAGTTTTAAATGAGACAGATACAAATAATTCAGTTTAACGTCAGTCAGTAGTTTTCACACAGTTTAATGGCTTCAAGTAGAGAAAATGGTCGAATAGTTCCATTTGACCCATAGCTGGGACTCTAACGGATACTACCACTCCGGACAAGAGTAGACATGGGAATGATAGCAATGACGATGTGCTCAACCTTCTTTAAATCTCTGTGCAACCATCAGATAATTTAACATCATATCCAGAACATTTGTTATGTAAGGCTTTATCTATCAGGAAAAATGCTGTCTGTGTATTCTACGGGCTCAACCGACTGGGCTGAATAATTCTTTGTACACAATTATGGCTTGGAGTAACTATTAAAATAAATAATTTGAACACGGATTATATGCCATCAAGTATCCTTGTCCAATCGGAAGCCATTCTAAACAAATCTATTTGACGCATAGAAGGAAACTTACTAGTTTGTTTTTTTAACAAAACCGGGTAAGTGGGCACAAGTAATGAAAACTAATGAATGCTCCAGAAATGGTAATACACCACCGGATGCATTTTATTGACATACTCAAGGTACTCCTCTGCAGGGGATGGATTTTAGGTATTTTAAGCGTCCCCGGTAGCTCGTATGAATAACTTATTGGAGGAAATCACCTGAATCAATTAAATCGACAGTTATTTGTTGTACGGTGATCAGTCTATAATGAAAAGAAGTCTGCAATAGCAATCATTTTCTACCGAGAAAATATTTACTAATGCGTCTTTTCATGTTTTAGAAGACTATCAGCCTGACTTTCTGTACTGATTACTTCACCCAGATCATTTTTTTTCCAGAGATGCAGTTTTTTTCCACTCCACAGACTGTCTTTTCAACAATAACTTTTAATGGCAAAGCCATATTTAACAGATTTGTAATTTTTTACACTGAAAAATGGTTTTCAGTACTTTATTACTCTTTAATTAAATTTAACATGATTTGTACTTAAATACAAAGAAAAAAATTAATGACAGGCCTCTGTTTAAGTCTGTAGCTCGGTTTTATTTGCCATTTTGAATTGCCTCAAAACAATTTTTTTTTCTTAATGAAAACTCTTTTACTAGAAACCAATTCTAAATAATACAGTTGACATATTTGGAAAACAATTCTGAAAAAATGTTCAGTTTTAAAATGAAAATAATTAGTTTATTGAATCATCCTCGTATTATCTTTAATGTTACTCAGAATCTTTAGCAGAGGATATATTTAACACGATCGACCTAATATTTATCCCGTTCAATAAACATTCTTCGCAATTTAATTTTCTCCGCTTCCAGGAATTTTCCGAGGTTTTCTTGACTGACATTTCATATAAAACAATTGTTGTATTTCCACAATTGAAACAGCATATTTGACAACTGGTCGTGAGATTGAGATTATTTTCCGTTGAAAATTAACGCTATTTAATAATAATTCTGATTGGATAGGAATACTTGAAACCCTATTATTGTGAGCAAATTATTTCGATTAAATAACTTCAAGCGATGATTGTGTATTATAATATGGGAAATACGTTCTGATTAATATTCAATGAAGTCAAAAGAAAACAGAGGACCATCGTTAGAGATGGACAACGACATATTTCATTGATTGGTTGTAGAGAAAATGTCGAAGGCAATATATATATGGACAAAATATCGACAAAGAAATTTTTAACTGAACTAAACTGAATGTCTATTATACTAAAATGGATGAACTGTTGGCATCCCATAATGTTAACCATATCAAAATTTCAGCTGACCATTTTATTGAACGGACAAAATGTCGACTGCTAACATGCCAACTGGGCAAAGTAAACAATAAATACAAGGTTCAACCAATAAAATCATGAGTATAAATGTCGGAAAGCCCGAATTTTGAACCAATAAAATGCCAGAATATCAAAACATATGTTTACAGTTTAGAATAAGAGAAGAGAAATCCAGCGGAAAAAAAAATTACCAACATAGTTATATACAAAAACTTTTATTAACTTGGTCAAAGTTGACTTTGCATTTTCTTTTAAATAGTCAAGAAGAAGTGAGCCAGTTCGAACTCCAGTAACGTTATTACGTTCTCTTGCGGGCTAACGCACTTGGAAAAAGGTATGAACCCCATTATCCCCCTAGTTATGGGTTAAATCGTACCACTGGTGTTCTTCTAAAATAATGTCTGTGACATTGAACAACCCATGAATATTGGTATGCCATTAAACAAAGAAACAAAAACAGAGTCCAGCTGCCGTTTTTTTTTTCAACCAAATGATCAGTTCTATTTCAAACAATTCAAGTTAGAAATACAAGGAATATCCAGTAAGAATTGTTTTACTATGTTATTATATAACCAAGATATACTTCAAATCCATCACGCTAGCGTAGGCGCCATATCATCTGGAATACTTCCCAGCTAATTGGTTCCAAACACAAAATGAACCAAAAGTAATTAGCTATTGCTGCGCTTGTCAATCTTTGAATGGACAAGTAAATTTGGAATTGCCTCTACGCTATAAAGATAATAACTGGTCCTAACTGCCAATAAAATGATGAAAGCATAACAAAGTAAATACGCCGAATAGTTACGTAATTTTCCAAAACATTTTGCGGCTAAAAAATCCATTATGTTAGTTTTTCCTTCGGACATGTCTTAAGTTATAACAGTGAGAATTTACGGGAAGCTAAAGTAAGAACATATTTTCATAAATAAATGCACACAACGCAATTTTGAACATTTTATGATTCTCTATCCCTCATATTAGATTGCGGAAGCAAAATTAGTAAAATTCTAGTATAATAATAAACGACTCTAATATAAAAACATTAAATTTAGTTTTATTAAATAAAAACAAAATGAGAAGACACTCACAAAACAGTAAATTTACTCAATATGGCTAACATTTTTTTTCGATCATTGTATCAACACGTCTTCGAAATGATTTGCATGTCTTCAAAATAAATACATCAGACATTTTACTCCATTGTCTCTCAACAGCAGTCTTAAGCAAACTAATATTTGGATGGGAAGTTGCATTAGTTTTGTTTTCTATAACGCTCCATACAGCGTAATTAAGGGGATTAAGATCTAGGCTTGAGGGAGGCCATAAAGAAACCCTGATATTTTTTTAGGAATTATTTTGGCTAGCTTTCTGCGTTAAGCAGATCAGATTCTTTGTCGTTTCTTTTCTTCCTTACTCATATTGGGCTAAATTTTAATTAAAAGTGCTTGAATAATTAAAAAAAAAAATAGATTAATCGCTTTTTTTTAAAAACAAAATTAGACCAATCAGATGAAAAAGACGTTTTAAAAAATTGTTCCATATATTGATTCGGTATTTTATATATATATATATATATATATATATATATATATATATAAAGCTTTATCTTTTGATATTGATCGTTGAACCAATAAAAGAACATAGGAGTTAATTTATTTTACAATTTACATTTTCACACACCTATATCAAATCAAGATTATAAATTGATTGAAAGAATCCAGCTTCAGGATTTCACTGCAGTTCCCAAGATTCCTTGGCTTGTTCGTACAGGTTACCAATTGTTTTTTTTTTTTTTTTGTTTAATCATCTGAACTAGAATAAAGTATATTATAGTTTCGACTTTTCAATGAGATCTGACTTTGTCCTGTCGTCTTGTTAAGTCAGTGATGTTTATTTCAATATACTTATTGAAACTTTTTTCCCTGACCTAGCGAGTGAATTTCACGGAAATTCCATTTCTCATCCAGTTAAATGATATTATCTCCTCAGTTAATACCGATAATTTAACACTTTGTTGCTGAGATCATTTATATTGTTTAAAAGATTGAATATTTTAGATAAATTCTAGATGAGATTGCGTTTTGATGTGGTATTCCAAGGGTTTAACATAAACTAACAACATTTTGTCATAATGTCTGATATTGCTGAGGCTCTTTACGCTAGTGATATTCATGCTTTGGTTCTCAAACCATCTGATGCCCTAGAACCATCATCTGATGAAGATTTCGCAACTCTGTTCTTTTTTCCCTTTATTTGCAATTCTTTATATTTTAGATTAAATAACTACAGTCACAGAATAAAATCTTTAATATATAACAATCTTGAAACACATTATACCGACAATAATAACAAACGAATATAAAATGATAAAACATCTTCGATATTGCTTCAACATGAAATTAAACCATTCTTAAAACCCCACTTTCTAATAGCATGCACGGAAATGTTGCTATATAAACATGCAAATAACCAAATAAGTCTCATATTTAACTGAAACTTTCTCTGCTAATTCGAAATAAACGATATCCACACCGACCCAAATGCCTCTCCACCTGTAAACCTCAGCATCAGGTTGTCAATGTACGTAGAGATCATAAAACAACAGCAAATACTTGGATATAAGAAAATACTCATTAAACGAATGGATATGCTATATCACTGGTTCATTCCAGTCTTTTTTTTTTTTTTTTTTGGCGACAAATCAATTCTTAACTTTTAAATTCTCATAAAGAAATATCTCCAGGCGATGATATGAGGTTGAAACGAGTTGTGAATAATTAAATTGATATTTCAAAGAATTATTCCCGTTTATATTATCAATTTTGCCTATATATATATATTGCATATATATATATATATATATATTGCCTATATATATATATATATATATATATATATGAGAAAGATAGTAACAACTGAAATCCATTTAAAACTAATTTCCTTCCTATTAAAACTGATTAATGTCCTCATCTAGTTGAGAATAATTAAATTTATATTTCAAGGAAAAATTCCTGTTTACATGATCACTTTTCCTCATCATATATAAAGTGAGAGTAAAAACTCAAATCCGTAATCAAAAACATGATTTATTTTAAATCCATTTAAAACTAATTTCCTCCCAATTTTTTTGTCTGATATCCTTATCTTGGTTTTTACATATCAGAAGAATTTTGAATTTCTACCATTCAGTATTTTCTGTTAATTCCATAAGTAACACTAACGGGTCTGGTAGTGTATAAAATAATTCCTACTTTCTTCTCAAACATGAATTAACTTGGAACTAATAATAGATACGAGATATCCTATTAACATAGAAAGCTGGAAAAAAAACAGTGGATTATATAAATATTACATTTGAAATATCCTGAAGGTTACTAGCTACCATAGATACAAAGATCAAAATTTTGACATTATAACAGCAAAACACGATAAGACAAATCCAAATACATCAGTTTATAAAGATTAGAATTCTCCTTCTCAGATACTCTGACAAAAATAATCCCCGTCCAAGTCAATTTATGCAACCCAATTTTCCTCGATGAATTATATAGATCAAACATTTTAAACTGGAAAATTCTAATCACAATTGAGGTAATAACTGCACATTAATATATGGATATTTCAATTTCCCACACCACAGTGTATGCACAAAGATTAATATTTCAAATTTTAACTTCAAAATATCGATGAAACATTAAAAATATTACCAAAATTCTTGTATAGACAATTGTAAAACTCGAGGATTAAACGTCAGTTTTTTTGTTTTTTTTAACTGGCTAAATATTTAGATTATCGCAACTGAAAAAGATTTTAATATGAAAGAGAAGGGGAAGTGAGTTTGGAATGACAGGAAGATCGGAAAGTATTTTCCATTTTAATGGTATTCTAACCTTCGTGGGTTATTTAAAGACATTCTTGCGGAATGAATATGAGGAGTTTCATACTTTCCCAAGTGAGCAAAATTTTCGTTCATACCTCGGACTAAATATATTAAGCAATTACATACGATAAGTAATAACGCTTTCATACGATTCCAATGTTGTTTATTATATACACTTAGAAATATACGATTAAATAAAACTGTCAACATATTTATTTTAGAATTCTACATTTGATTCGTACTGCTTAAAAAGATGACATCACAAGAAAATGGCTGTAAAAACACTAATAAAATTAATTAGAAAAGGAGATCAATAACTCAACATGTTATTCCATTTTATAATATGTCTCTGTATAATTCATGATATATACGATTAAAGAAGAAACCTCAGTTTTATTGTATTGATCAAAACAAATAATTTCTGATCAGTTGGGTATGTATATAAATGGATATCATTCAAAACGGAGGCATAATGAAGCAGTCATATATACACATATGACAACGCTATATATATATATATATATATATATATATATATATATATATATACACACATATACATTCTCACACACACTAATATATATATATATATATATATATACACACATATACATTCTCACACACACTAATATATATATATATATATATATATATATATATATACACACACATACACACACATATACATTCTCACACACACTAATATATATATATATATATATATATATATATACACACACACACATACACACACACACAAATATATATATATATATATATATATATATATAAAGAGAGAAAGACTGAGCATCTGTCTATCTTCGAGCACGCACGCATAGAAGAGGAGAAAAAAATAAAATAGTCAATTGAATATAAAGATAAATTGATTCTGTATACATGCAACCATATAGGTACATTAATTACCGTATTACATAGCGACTATTGAGAGCGGTAGAAAATACATGAAACAGATTTACCTATTAGTGAATGTCCAAAAGAGATTTAATTCAATGAAGCCCGAACGATGTTTCAATTGAAAATCATGTAAAATTTCACAAACTGGAAGATCGTGAGTAATTTCACAAGACCTTACTACCGACATCACGCATATGGGAATAACAAAATTAATCCATTATCTCCAATATCGATGATTCTCAATAAATTCTGCAGTATTTTACCAGAAATGTTCACTAAACTAGATAGAGAGACAGACCTGAACGGAGACAGTTTAGACAATAAGACATATTTGTACGGTTCTAGCGTCATCAAAATGAAAATTAATTTATTTCTCAAAACAAATTTTGAAAGGGGTTATCCATTATGTAGTGGCAAACGTGATGAAGTACAACATTGTAGTAAGCAAGTTCAAGCTCTAGTCACGCTATTTCGTCCATTTTCAATTACGTCTTTTAGTATACTACATCGTTTAAGTATAAATGTGGAGAGAAAACTTTAGTTTTAAGGCTTTTACATTGTTGGTTATTTAATGCTCTGCCCTGTTTTTAAATATATACTAGACATATGATTTGTAAACACATTTTGTAGATACACACAGTTAAATGACTCAAGTGTTTAATTTCAATTTAGCATGAGTCAACAAAGTAAGAAAAATGTCCTAGTATTGCTATGTATAAATAACAATTCAATTAAACATCAGCAATTTATTCTCACACCGATAAATGACCCAACAGTTCTCGTTCAAACAATTCAATTTAGCATATTTGTTTACATTCAGTTTTAATGTGAAACAGTTCAATTTGACCGATAGAAAGAATCCACACTAGGCTTCAGTGAACTGGGGAATGATGGCAATGAAGGATTACTCTGCATTACCCAAACCACCAGCATTACTGGAGCCTCACAATCAGATAGTTTAATGTCATAATCAGGAAACTCGTTTGTTGGAGCGTCTTACTACTCTGCAGAGAGGCAGTCGGTGTATTCTACAGCCACAGCCGATTGGGCTTGGAGAGGAAAGAGTTGGTTTGTTTGGTTTTATGGCATATAAACCCTTTTAAGTTGCTAAATCCTGCACACACGAACATTATATATATATATATATATACGAAAATTTGTAAACAGAAGAGTTTATTGGTAACTTTTTTGTTTTCAGAAAGTCATAGTTCATTTTTTACGCACACAGCTAAATGGTTTTAAGTATTATTATCTAAAATTGATAGTAAAATTACATGCAGTTGAATAACAATACTTGAAACCATATAACATAACTAATTCTTTTTATCAAATATTCTATTTGATTTAAAACTAATCATTTTTTTGCACACAATTGTATGATTACAATTATGGTTATTTAACATTAATGATTCGTTTAACTGTCATTCATTCATTTGCCCACAGTTAAATGATTTCATGTATTCCTATGTAATTGTAACAATTCAAAGTCATTTGTGTACATATATACACAGTATGCAACTTCGGTGCCTATGTTTCCAGTATTACTTTTGACGACCTGTACTAAATCTTCAAAGTGTTTTTGACGATCACACAGCTTGGTATTGTGTTATAAACTCACATAATACATATGCTTATATAGTCATTTACACATATACATGTTCATGCAGCATCACAACGACACAATAATTAAGACGCATGATAAAGACGACGCAAGAAGACTTCTTTAGAAAAATATTCACCTCTCACTTTATTGCAAGGGTTTCGAAAGGGTTGTTCAAGGTTTGCATGTGAGAGGGTGCTGGAAAACCGAACATAAACTTCATATTTTGACCCCACTGTTATGACCGTCACGTTGTGTCTTTCTTGTTCTCTTAGATGCTCAACCAGAGGTCTTTAGGGTCCACTGCTGGATGCTGGCTTTCTTTACTGCATCTTAGCATCTTCTCTGGACCCCAGCTCATCATGGCTTCAAGCCCCATCGGCCTGGTGTGGCTTTCCTTACCACATCTCGTCTCTAACTCTCTGGAAGTCTGCTGGCAACTGCTTTGGCACACAACTCAACTCAATTATATAATAATTCAACGCCCACACGATCGCCCACTGGATCTTTGAAATCGAATGTTTAATCGTCATCAAGCGGAAATAACTCATGGAGTTCAGAGGTTACTCTCTTCCGGTGCATCACTGTAGTGGCACAATGTGACCTTCACCTTGTCCCATATCATAAGCCTTAATCCGCCCACACGATCTCTTTCGATTTCTGGCCATTGGAATGTGTTACTTCCTTCCGGTGTATTACCTTGGAATAGTATTTTTGGGCCGGGTCGAAGGTCAAAATATAACAATCATCCGTTAATTATTTTTCAAAAATCCACATGTGGAATTTGCGTCACGTTCGTCTCCACCAACCTCCCACATATTTTACAGAATAATTTACAATGGACAATAATGGCTGAAAACATAAAAAAGAATCACTTGAAATACAGCAAACAAAATATTACTTAGAAGGTGACCTTCTCTCTATGTAACACTTGCCCCGCTAATTTTTATCTAAATTTATTTTCTTATATTTGCGTGGTTGGCCATCTTGTCATGTGTGCATCAAGGTACAACACGGATGCATCTTTTATCTTCTCAACACAACAGGCCCTCCATAATTCCTTGAAGAAATTTCAAAACCCTAAAAGGACCATACTCTGGTCCCATATCCTGGTCACAAACTTAGTGACCCTGGTCATTCCATCAATACATTTCGCCTGGATTCCTCATGACCACACTCCAGTTCTTTGCTCAACAGGTTCCTACCTGGAGTTACCGGAGAATTTCATAAGCTAAAACACAATACCTTCATGGCTCAAAGCATTCCACAAAAACTACAAAAATCATGGCCCAAAACAACGTATCACAATACATCCGAATGTATCACAATCTGGCACACATGCTGTAAACCACCTAAAATAGTCCACGCAAAATACTAATTAGCAATGTGTTACCCATTTTTTTCATTAAGTTTCTGTTTCCATGCCCATTGGTTTGCAACCCCTTCAGGAAACATGCTTTACCTGATCAAACCCGCGCCGGGTTTCTTTTTAATTTAATCAGGAACCCTCTTGGCTACCAATATATAGGCACCTCGTCTTTCCTAGATCCGTTTCACTTTACCAAATTACACACGAATCCAAAACATCGTGACTGAAAGACTCAGACATCATCCACAAAATTTTGTAGTAAGCCACGCCTTTTTTTCTTTTATTCCATTCTCGGAACTCCAAACTTAAAAATAGAACAGCTTCATGGGCCGGCGAATTCTTCGATAGAATTGCTTTCTTTGTCGTCTACCCATCAACAATCTGAAACCAATTGGATGAATGTCTGTCCTATTCTCACGTCAGCCACCGATTCCTCAAAACAGACCCCCCCCCAAAAAATATATTTCCTATTCCACGAAAACCCCAAATTCTAAAAAAAAACTTTAGAATCAATATAATTGCAAATATTTGTAAACCTAGAATAAAATCTTCTGTAAATGGTTTTCGTCAAATTTCATAATATGAATAGGAAAAAAAAATTTCCAATGCCGCCTTTAAACTCAAACTCAAAAAAATTTTCACTTTACAAGTCAAAACAATGTTACTATCACTGTTCAAAAATGTTCAGTTTTCTTTTCTTCTTTTTTTCAATCTATGTAGTGATGTACTGTCTATTTTATTAAAAATGTCTGTTCTTTCTTTTTTTTTTTCTTCATATGCTGTGTTCAAGTTTATTCTCTTTCTTTTTTTCTTACCGTCTTTTTCCTATTGTCCTGTACGTTTTTGTTTTCGATTTCATTTTCTTTTTTCATCTTTTTTTTCATAATAAATTGCTCATTTAATGTCCCTTTTTTTATCAACCTTATATCTACCTCTCTGTCTTTACCTTAACACGATAACTATAGGTTCGCTTCCCAGTTTATCCAATTTCAGTCTATAGTACCATAAATTAAGCCTGATTTATAATACAACTTTTTCAATAACTTACGAGCATTCTTCTTCTTCCTTTTTTTTTTTTCACAAAATATCCTGGTTTTTTTCTAAACAACCCAAACTTTTATAAATTCTGCCAACATTTCCCAATTCAAAATATTTCTGAATCTGCGAATCTTCGCCACACTTGGTTCCGTCAAAATTCTGCGCATCTCTTAATCACATCCAAAACCCTGTTTCAAAATATCTTCCCCAATAACAATCTCAAAGCTTCACTCCAGGGGGAACTCACAAAATACCTGTCTGCCTCGTCAGACACAAAAAAACATGTCTCTTAGTTACTCTGCCTCCACGGCAAGACCGTTTTCAAGACAATACCTATGTCTTCAATAATTGATATCAACAATTTCCACCGCAAAACAACCGGCCTGATTCTACCAGCGCCGAAAATATCGATTCTCCCAACTTCATAAATATCGAAAAAGTATATGCGCATTATTCAGACAAACCA
The DNA here is from genome assembly GCA_963585895.1 of Sepioteuthis lessoniana. NCBI lineage: Eukaryota > Metazoa > Mollusca > Cephalopoda > Myopsida > Loliginidae > Sepioteuthis > Sepioteuthis lessoniana. Next base: position 94,157,211 of record OY757911.1, on the reverse strand, counting down.
CCAATGTGCGAAATTCTCAGACAAACCCATTGATGCTCCCAGGATTACATTTCTCGGATTAAAATTCTCATTTCCAATCCACAAGTTCCAAATATAAAAACCTGACCAAGAAAGGTCTTAACTACAGATGTGCGGGATTCCAGATCTTGGACTGAAATTACAATTTTCAATCATCACCTGTCTGGACCAATGAAAAGCTACAACAATTTTTTTTTTACTCGCAAAGTCCTATTTGCGATAAAAAAAATCCCTATTCATAAAATTTATTGTTTACGATAAGCTGTCTATCAAAAAACGGACAATAACTGTCCCATAGCCATCTTTGTTCCCCCCTCACTTCGATACAATATTACACATAGCAGTAATTTCAATTCTTATCTAGGGATCACACATTTAAAAAAAAAAAAAAATTTCCAATTTTATGCTTCTAGAAAGGCCCTTGTCATTAAAACAAATCTTTCACTATTATACCCAATTTAAATAACAGAGAGAGATAGAAGTTACATGAATGAGCAATCCACTTACATTTCCTGTTTTTTTTTCTTTCTTTTCTCTTTTCTGTTGCTGGTTTGTTCTTGTTTTCTTTTTTTTTCTTCTTCTTTTCTTCCAACACGTTGCATTGATTTCTTTTCTTTCTGTTCTTTCCGCGCCGGTCCGTTCCTCTTATTGTTGATGGTTTGTTCTTGTTTTTATTTCTTTTTACTTCTTTCAATTCCAGCATTTTTCTTTGTCCCTCTTCGTTGATGTCGTGTTGTGATGCTTAAAATTGTCGTTTACGGTAACCAGGTTCGTTTTGAATCCTTGAAGAACTCTGCTGGCACATGCACCAAATCGCACAATGTTGTATAGTCATCTACAGCATCACAACGACACAATAATTAAACAGACGCAAGGACAAAGACGCAGGAAGGATGACGCAGGAAGAAACGACGCAAGAAAGAAGACACAAAAAGACTTCTTTAGAAAAATATTCACCTCTCCCTTTATTGCAAGGTTCGAAAGGGTTGTTCAAAGGTTTGCATGTGAGAGGATGCTGGAGACCGAACATACACTTCATACTTTGACCCCACTGTTATGACCGTCACGTTGTGTCTTTCTTGTTCTCTTGATGTTGGGGTCCACTCCATCGGGGGTTTCCGAGGGCCCCGTCGGTCGGGTGTGGCTTGCCCTACCACATTTGGTCTGTAGCTGTCTGGAAGTCTGCTGGCAACTGCTTTGGCACACAACTCAACTCAATTATATAATAATTCAACGCCCACACGATCGCCCACTGGATCTTTGAAATCGAATGTTTAATCGTCATCAAACGGAAATAACTGTCATGCAGTTCAGAGGTTACTCTCTTCCGGTGCATCACTCTAGTGGCACAATGGGACCTTCACCTTGTCCCATATCATAAGCCTTAATCCGCCCACGCGATCTCTTTCGATTACTGGCCATTGGAATGTGTCACTTCCTTCCGGTGTATTACCTTGGAATAGTATTTTTGGGCCGGGTCGAAGGTCAAAATATAACAATTGTTCATAGAATTTTTCTGCTACAGAATACGTTTTACAAGTAATTAGAAAGAATCAATGGTTTCCCCATGAACTTTAATTAAAATTAAAGCACATCTTTCTTTTTCTGCCTACCCTATAGAATAAGATTTATATTATATTTCAGAGAAAACGAACTTTTCTGACTCTAAAATAACTGCGTTTTTTGAAATTCAATCGGAATCCATTATTGCGAAATTTTGTGTCCTGGAAAATTTTTTTCTGCAACATTGCAATAAGAGATCATTTGAATGAAACATTTTCAGTTATTTTATTTATTTTCTCTGCAACGAAATCCACAGGCAATTTTACTACGGGCTAACTCCATTTAAAAGTCCAACACAGAGATGAAGTAGACAATTGCAAAGAAATCTTCAACACACTCCTCTTGTCTCGCTCCAAGTAACACTCCTCGTTTGCTCAGAGGTTTCAACAATAAGAAAAAAAAGTATATATAAAGGTATAAGTTTATTGCGAGTTTGTAGGGATGGAAAACCCTAATCATTCTCAAAATTGAATGCACAAAACTTATTAGCAAGTTTGAATTTAGAGTTGTTATTCGCATAAACTCTTTGCTCTTCTAAGGCTAAAGGGTTCATTCTGTTCTGTTACTTTATTCAGGCGTTGAGTTAGAAGATGAATTAATGTATTTTCCCGTAAACATTAGAAAAAAATAAAACTAAGAGAGCATCATTTAGAATGTAAAGAATTCTATTTTCGTGTATATAATTAGCACCCATTCATCTGCATATATACAAAACGAAATGCATAGAAGTAAGTAAAGTTAGCGACCGTTGTCGAGGTTGATTGGTTGGGTTCTATGGCATATCAACCTTTGTAGGTTATTTAACGCCAAATACATTTTTTATGTAAATGATCAGTTCTATCTCAAGCTATTCAGATTATTCAAACAGTTTTAATTCAGCAAATTCAGTTTCGCGTAAGTACAGATTTTGTTTACACAGTAAAATGTCAAAACAGTTCTATATATAACAATTCAGTCTAGTTTAAGTACAATTTCAATGTAAAAAGTAGTTCAATTTCAAACAATTCAATTTACTATAATCACGCAGTTTAAATGTAAGTACAGTTTAATTGTAAAAAACATTTCTATTTCAAGCTATTCAGATTAGTCAAGCAGTTCTTATTCAGCTAATTCAGTTTAGTATGAGTACAGATTTTGTTTACACACAGTTAAATATCAAAACAGTTCTATATTAAACAAGTCAGTTTAATGTAATTACAGTTTCATGTAAAAAAACAGTTCCATTTCAAATAATTCAGTTTAGAATAAGCATGCAGTTTAAATGTAAGCACGGTTTGATTGTCAAAAACATTTCCTGGTCAAACAATTCAGTTTAGCATAAGTATAGTGTTAGCTTTACTCAACCCATAGATAAGGCCCTATCAAGTGCTACTACGCCGGGCCCGAGTGGACCAGGGAAGAATGGCAATTAAGAGGTGCTCTGCATTCCCCAAAGCCTCAGCATCACTGAAATCTCACCATCAGATTGTTTAGCGTTATGTCCAGGACACTCATTGAGGTCGTCTTACCACTATGTAGCGGTGCAGTCGGTGTATTCTACAGCCCCAGCCGACTGGGCAAAGTCGAGGGTGACACGAAGGCTCCCTTTTCAATAGCTACTATACTGACGTGTAGGAGAGGGTGCTACCCCTTTCCCTGGATTGTTCCACTACCCTTGTACCTTACCTTATAATACTGAGTGTTAAGCAAAGCAGCATCAAGTACCATTTATTTAGTCTTTGGTATGAATCAACCTGGGATTGAAATATACCGACGACCGTTAAATATATTTGGGTCCACAGCATTAGATGCACACATACGTACGTATATAATCATATACATAGTATTTTTAAATGTAAAATATTGACGATAATAACTATATAAAACTCGCTCCTCAGATGACCTAAAATTCAACATGTTGAATATTAGTTCACTGGACAAACGAAAACTGAAACTCTGAGTCATAAGGTTTTATTCTGTTCTAATATCATGCTTTATATTCGAAAACTATTGCGGAATTGCAATGCATTTTCGTTCACAGACCGCTTTAAACATTCTACCTATAAGAAACACATATTGTTAAAGTTTAATCATGGTTATATATAAGTATGTGTGCGTGTATTGGTGTGTAATTCTCTTCGTTGCTTACACATAGATCATAGAATTAGAATCATAGATACGTGAATTTTTTTAAGTGATTTTGTACAAGGGTCTTTCAATAAATAAGGTGAATTTTACAAAAGTGCTGGACAAGAGTAATCATTATTTACCCTTGCACCTTTTGGAAGAAAATCAATTGCAATGCGTTTTTTATGTCCCAGAAGTCTTCTCAGCATCACCTTCTCTACAGACATCTACTTCCATAACTATCTTCAAATTCATATTTAGACCATTTGTAAACAATGTTTTTACAAAAACATACTTCTACTTCACATTCTACAGAAAATATCCCAAATTTTCACCTTCTCACACACCAACTGGCACACAAGCAAAAATGATTAAATAAATAAAAAATAAAACTGTTCAAGCCTACAGCATAGTTTGATTTGCGCTATTTAAATGGCCTCCAGTTTAAAATTTTTTTTTCGATGTTCATTTATTGCAAAATCTATTCCAACTATGAACAATGATGAATTCTCATTTATGTGAAACAATTTTGAAAAGAAAAACATTGCTCTTTTTTTAAGAAGAAAAAATCACTTCATCTATCGAATCACCGTCGTGTATGTTTTTGACCGGAGCGACTGACAAAGAAAATTCTGATATTCTCACTTATTTCGACAGACAAAAGATTTGATTGCATCAAAAACTTTGCATAGCATAATTGCAAAACTAACTTCCCCATGAGCATGTCATAACTAACTTGATTATTCTTCTCTCAATATTTGTCACCTGTCTCTTTTCTCTTACCTGACTTTTTTCACCATTTCACATGCTAATTTCTTTTCCCAAACTCGCATTATTTTCAAAGTTCATAAAGTTCTAGACAGAAGAAAGTATTCTTAATTTCATTTCTAATATTACTAACCGTGTAGAAGAAAACTTGAAACAAGGGAACATTTTTTTAATTATTTTTTTCGTGGAAAACGAAACATAACAATATGAAAACACATTAAGGTCTTAAACGTAAGGTTCTTGGCAGATTTTCTTAGTAAAAATACTAATTAACCTGTAAAACATTTTTCCTGTTAACTTTTTATATTTCCCCCATTTCTAACTGGCTATAATTGAAATTGTATCCTGTGTTTAGCACCTGATAGAGAGAGACACCATAGTAGATAAAAAATTCAATTAGATGACTTACTTCTTCCTACGTTCATACTTTTGACTAACCATCACCTATTTTCAAGAAGTTTATTGAATTTTCAATTTCTAGTGCACTTAAAATTTTCGATTAATGTTTGATATTTTTTCTTTTCACTCATAATTTTTCTGGTGGATTGAAATCTGAAATTAAAGGATTCAATCATTTTTTTTAAATAAAATTAAATATAAGTATGTTTTGTAATTGATTGGTTGGTTGATTGTGTTTTATGGCATATCAACCTTTGTAGGTAATTTAATGTCATCAATTTTGATACAAATAATCAGTTTTATTTCAAGTAATTCAGTTCAGGATAGGTAAGCAGTTTACTACCATTTGACCCATAGATAGGACCCTATCAGGTGCTACCACGACGGGCCTGAGTGGACTTGGGAACGATGGTAATGAAGAGTATTCTGCATTCCCCAAGGCTCAACCATTACTGACACTGCACCATCATATTGTTTAGTGTCATATTCAGGACACTCATTGTGGGGGGTCTTACCCCTTTGCATAGATGTAACCGGTATATTCTACAGCCCAAGCCCACTGGGCAATTGTATTATGATGTATCACACACTAAATTAAGTTTGATTTGGGTAATTGATTCCAACACAAAAATAGTGAGGTGTCAATAGCTTCAATTATTTAAAACCTAGAACTTTAAATCACCCTTATTGCCTCAAGAACAGTCATGGCTACATACTTTAATGGTAGGAATTATGTAAGTGAAGTTGTCTCCCTTTAGTCGAGGGTGATCCGAAGGCTCCCTTTTCAATAGCTGCTACACCGAGGTGTAGGGGAGGGCACTACTCCTTTCCCTGGATTGCTCCACTTTACCCTTGATACGTACCTTATAATGCTGGGTTTTACGCAAGGCCACACCAAGTACCATTTCTTAAGTCTTTGGTATGACTCAACCTTGGATTAAACCCCGGTCTCTCGGACCATTGTTGAACTATCAGTTTAAGAATAAGTGATTATTTTGATATAAATAAAATAATTCTTCTTTAAATTTTAATTGCATAATTAGGTCCCTACTTAAAAAAAATTATATTGATATAATAGGTTAACAATTCCTGATTAGTTTGCTTTGGTTTGATGGCATATCAACCATTGTAGGTTATTTAATGCCAAACCCTTTTTATAAATATAAACAGTCCTATTTCAAACTATTCAGTTTAACATAAGTACGCAGTTTAAATGTGAAAAACAATTCTATTTCAGACAATTCAGTTTAACATAAGTAAACAGTTTAAGTTTGAAAAGAGTTCTATTTTAAACTATTCAATTTAGCATAAATACACAGTTCAGTTCTATTTAACCCATAGCTAGGATCCTATTAGATGTTATCACACCGGGTCAGAGTTAAACAGGGAACGAACGGCAATAAAGGTTACACCCCAGCATTACGGGAACGTAACCGTCAGATTTTTAGTGTCCTATGCAAGATCCTCGTTGAGTAGGTCTGTCTTAACCCATTCCAGAGAAGCAGTCTTATATTACCCCAGCTGACTCGACCAAATTCATGACTGAGATTTTGTACACAGCCTTCGTTTGGGAATTTAAGGCGTATGCCTTTTTTGTTCAGTGAATTGACGTATAATCTCGTCAAATCTTACTTTATTGAAATACCATCTCGTTACTATGACTATTTATACTGATTGGAAGATTGCAAATAAAACATACGATTGATTAACAAGGCTGCATCTTAATCTAAATTCTTAAGATGTTTGGTAATTTTATCTCTTACAAATAAGGTTTCTTGAGTATGAAGTCAGTTTACATAATTGAATGTTTCAGTTTTTTTTAATGAGATCAGAATATTAAACCGCGATATTACACAGTCTGAATTTAGTTTAATTTAGTGGATAGGTTCCAATATATTAATACTGATGTATCTGCGACTTTAATTTTTTTCAAAATCTGGTTCTCTGAATCATTATACAGTGAATGTTAGGCTCAGTTTCATGCTTTCCAAGTACGTAGTACAATATTTTACCGACCATGTTTAGAATGAATATATAAATATTTAAAATATTAACATTGTTTTTCACATCTTATCGATCCTATGACTTTTTTGTCTTTCTCATGGTAAAAATATCTCAATTTATTAGGGAAAATAATGTATTCTTATTAATTTGAGGTATGCTTCCTGAATCAAGAAATTTTTGGTATTAATTACAGTTGGTTTTGTGCTTTATATTTTATGGATTAAAGTAACGGTATATACACAGGAGGTTGTTTAATGTACATGTTTCAAGCTAAATTTATTATGGGGTTCTATATTTTGCTATGTTTTAAATATAGCAAAAACAGCAAAGTGAACGATATAACAACTTCAGAATTGATATTTTTTTATATAAACTCATGCTATATTGGACATGGCTATTTTCTTCGAATAATTGTACATATGCATTCAATCCTTTATGATAGTTATCCACTACGTATTTTTTTATTTAATATATTAAAAAGATAAGATATATGAAACCCTAATGAGACCTCTAGATAATATTGTACTCTGGCCTAGGCTCAAATGTCGAGATATGGAAATTAGAGTATCATTAGTAGGCATTCAACGAAAAGTGGCTAGACTTTAAAAAAAGAGAAAAAATGTACATTTACATTAAGAGATTGAAGAAATTAAGATTAACTACTTCATAAGAAAAAAGAATGATATATGATCTAATTGAAAACTTCAAAATAATAGAATTTCTAATTATGTACGACCTTTTTTTTTTTTTTTGTTTTAATATTTCTCTCTGATCTGGGCATTTAATGTCAAGGTACGAGTCAAAAAATACATGTCTTAACCTAGTATTTTTTTTTTTGCTAATGGAGTGATATATAAAAGTTTTCTAATCAAAAAACAATACTGAACAAAAAAAGATCGAATTCAACTGTTTCAAAAATAATGGTAAAAAAAAGAAATCAAGAGAGTATTTTGGGGAATTTTCTGACGATTCATTTGTTGGAATTTATCTTTGTATTGATATATTTTCTGGGCAAAGATTTCTTACCGTTGATATGAGAAATAAGTGAAAAGTAGAAATGCCGAAAAGGCATGAGAAAATGATATATACTTTTATTTTACTTATATTTCAGCATACATGGTGTGTTTGAATTTTAGATAAGGTAGAAATGATACGTAGATTTGCGTCTATTTTCGCATAAGAAATAGACTAATAAATTCTATCACACAAGATACTGATCGTATTAAGACTAGATATCTATTAATTTGCTACTTTAATGTCGTTTATAATGAATCTAATAATCTCTCATTCGTTGAGGCGTCGAGTAAAGGCATAACAGAAATAAAATTACAATATCACATGTAAATATTGTCATATTACACAACGGTAAGAAAAACTTCTCTCTAGTGATGATCCAGTGAGTGGATTTCTTCAAACTATCTAAGTCAACAGAAAACAATATCAGATCAATATTTGATCGGGAAAATTGACTTGATATCATCATCAAAGTTATCCTACATGTAATATACTACGTGTTTTGTTTAATATGAAATACAAACAATTCAAAAAGAAAAAAAACAAAACAAACCAGGTTATCATTAAGAATTATCAAAATTTAAATTGTTCCTGTAAATAAAAATCGTAATCTTATAAAGCGAAACAAAAGATAAGAAAATGATAAGAACGTATCTTGATTGTACTAGCTCAACTTGAAAATTGTGACTTTACTAGCAAACAAAACAAAAAAGAAAGAAAAATTGCAGAATAGCGAAAGGAAGTCACATCCCGGAAGAAAATTCTATTATAATTATATTTGATAAACCGCTAGTTTTTCAGATTATTTTCACTGTCAGCTGGAATCTGTATGTTATAACTGATTACGCTGTTAAGACATCATAAATGTGTTGGAGAGGGATCTTTATGAAATTGAAAGTGTATCGCTCTAGTTCTAGAGCACTCGGAAGTTGATAGTAATCTACGTTGCCATTATTCCCATATCCACTGTCAACCGTAGTGGTAGTACTTGTTAAGGTCCCTTCTATGGTTCAAATGGATCTGTTCAAAAATTATTTGTATTGGGTAAGAATATTTCATATCATTTAACTTAGTGTAAAAACGACACTTATGAAAGTACACAAAAATATAGATATAAGTAACGTCTAGATATAAATTAATCCTACATTGATTGACATGCGGTTAAAATCAATCCCTCAATTTTTTAATGGATTCTGAACCTTCAACCCTACCAGAAAGATATATAGTCATTCTAAAACAGATTCTGCCAAAACGAACGGATTCTCGATATATGGATTGGTACTACCGAACAAGATCACTGGGAAGTACCAGTGTGATATGTCGAAGATAAACCTGTCGATCCATATCATTTTCTCAAAGATTCAACCGACTGTTTCATGGCCTTCGGGTGGGGATTCGAGTGAAGTATCTGTTCTTACTCCTCAAAATATAGGAATATATAAAAGTAAAATATTTCTAAGTTTTAAAATCGAATGCCTGATTAAATCAAAAACAACATTAGTTTAAATTATAAGATTAACGTGGATGATTCCAGAAACACAAACGAAAAGTAAATTTAGAGGTTATTTTGGAAACTATCGGATTAATTACTAAAAAGTATTTGATATGTTTATAGATATTGTACTTATAGCATGTATGTTCAGTTCAAAGATTCATTTTTAAGGTTGATGTAAGAAGATAGGGAAAACCGCTGATGCCCAGGGAAACATTAACCGATATAATAATTATTATGCAACAATCAATATCATTCATACCCCTTAAAATTTGTTAGCCAGACGAAAGATTAATACGAAAATGTAGCAATAGCTGTCCACAGTCAACCTTTGGTAAGATAGGAAAAAAATATATGAATCGCTCATCCCCATATATCAAATACAATCTTTTTAGAAAAATGTGTTTATTTTTTTTATTTTTTCATTATTTTTCAAGCAATATTTGTAAAAAAAGAAAAAGAAAAAGAAAATATATTTTCAACTATTCTTAAGACAAATAATTCTCTTATAGTTGGTTGTTTTGTTTTACGGCGTATCAACCATTTTCACCTCAATTTGTAACGTCTCATTGAAATCTCCAAATTGGAAGCCCGAGGTACGCGGGCAATTAAAATAACTCGGGAGGACTGAAGGACCAAAGATAGTGTGCGCATGAACAGGGCAAGCGGGCCGATGTCCTTTCCTCTGACACGGCGACTCATGTCCGTTCGGGAGTTGACAGAGAGAAGTGATAAGGTAAAGACGTCAGTAGAACACGAGCCACAAAGGTATAAGGGAAAGAAAGTTTACGAGTCCCAAGTTGGGGGTGCTCTTCAAAGGGGGCTTTAGATCCTAGGCGACAAGAATGTTAGAACTAGGAAAAAATGTGTCTGAGTCACCTTATCTTTTTCTCCTTCGAGTATATGTTGCTTATAATTGTCTAATTAAGGCGGTTGTCACGTGTTTCGATAATCCTTTTCTATCTCTTGGCGGCTACTTGGTACATACTAGTAAATGAACCATTGAGTAGTTTAACACAGTTTTCGCGTTCGTCAGCTTGTCAAAATGAGGTCGAAAAAGTCTCTTTAGGACTGCAATGGTAAAATTTAAAGCCGAATTAAAATTTTAAACAATTTAATTTAGTATGAGTATAGGTTTTCTTTACTGGTACAGTTCTATTTAAAAAAAACAATCAGTTTAGGATAAGAACACGGTTTCCTTGTTAAAAACAATTCTATTTCAAGCAAGTAAGTTGAGCACAAGCATACTGTTTATTTCTATTTGACCCATAGATAGGAGTGATGGCAATGAAGGGTTACTTCACATTCCCCAAAGCTCCAGCATTACTGGAACATCAACATCATATTGTTTATTGTCATATAAGGACACTAATGCGAGATGGAGCTTAACCATCAGCAGAGAAGCAGACTGTATTTCACAGCCACAGCCGACTGGGTAATATGGTTAAATGGTTTAAATCATTATAATATAACACATTTAACATTCAACCAGATCTATTCTACACACAATTAGGAGCCTAACAATAAATAACACTCTGGGCAATTGTGTACCTAGAAATAATGAAGGGGCTTAATATACACTTATCAGAGCTCTACAACAGGAGCCTTACCTCTGTATATTTTTGTATTATACAAGAACAACTTTTTTTTGAATGGAGCTCGTGTTACCTCTTTTGCGGAGAAAAAGAGCCTGGCACCTGGACAAATGTATAAAGTGAACTTGCGTTTGTTTGTTTTTTCTGCAGTGAAACCAGATTATATGCCTGACCGATGTATCATAGCTTGGATTCGAGAATCAAAGATTAATAAGTGTGTGGTCCATGTTGACGGCAGGTTTATTCGTGGCTCTGGTCAAATCGAGACTGGCTGGCACTTTCGGAGCGACTGTAGCTGAAGATCTGGTCAGATTTTAATGGCTGATGGCTGGAATTTCTCCTACCGCGCCCGTTTATTCTTGAAGGTGACCAAAAGAGTGTTTTCAAAATAGAAGACAACTTAGTTGGTGGTGATACGCCAAGCGTCATGGTTCTCAGCAAGGACGTAATAAGCACCAAGAGAGATTTTCATGTAGTTCTTGTTTCATTTCCTTGGTCCACTTCAGTGTGATCTCGGGCTGGTGATGGTTCTTTATCCTCGAAACATGTTTTGCTCTGTGGAGTTGGGACTTTAGTAATATGACTTCAATGCTCATGACCTTCACTTGTTCAAGGACTTCAATTTTGCATAGTTATTAATTTCTATGCGCTTCTTGCGTCTCTTGTGCCACACATTACCAAATGCATTGCTTGTCTTTGCTAGCGTGTTATATACTTCCCTGTGGCATCAGCCGCGATGATTCATTGCAGGCATGTGAACCGATGAACCGCCGACAACTCAGTCACGACATGAGGTTGCGGGTAGGTAGTACTATTCCCAAGTTTCAAATTGTTAGAGCATCACCTTTTTTTAGCTGACTTCTTGCCCAAAGAGGTAGGTAGCATTTCTAAAAGAATAAGTCTGCGAGGCTTCTTTTGGATATTCCAACTTGAGGAGCATCGTCGGTAAAAGTGAGATTTTGGTTCAGTCTTTGTATGGGTCAGAAATAATTTAAAAAAAAAAACTGTTTACCACGTAGACTCCGTCCTCATAATTTTCTGTGACCTTTTTGGGCATCATGCTGAAGAGAGTCATGCCAGGGTGCAACTGGCTTCACACCGTTGATGATCTGAAAGTGCACTAAGAGGTCACTTTTGCTTCTGATTTAGTTACACTGATATTTGTGCTGTTAGACAATTATATTCAGCTACCTTGGGTGACAGCCGAGTTGTTCCGAATTCTCTCTTTCTCTGTTCATGTGTTGAATACTTCAGTCAGATCAATAAACTTTACATACAGTCCCATTTAGCTCTCGGCTCTTTTTTCGTGCTGTCTGAGGACGAAGACCATGTCTATAATGATCCTAATGGTTTTGAAAATGCAATGGAAGATGTTCTTCAGCGATGGTCGGTACTAGACTGTTCTGCAGAATCCTTACAAAGATTCTTCTTAAAATAGAGAGCAGAATAATCCCTCGATAATTTGAGCAGTCTGACTTTTCCAGTTTTGTTCTTGCACAGTAAGGATTCCTGCATACTGTAATTTTTCCTGTTCGCAACAACAGACTTTATATATATATATATATATATACAAGTTTGTTTGGATACCGTGGATAGTTTCTTTTTGAAAATCTGTAAGTGAAGAGGTACGAGTCTTCTTACTAATAGTCTAATATCTGAGTAAAAATGGCGAAGAAGGTACGCTATACTAGCCCAGGCGCTTTCGACTATTTCGCAGGTCATCTTCAGGGGTTGTGTAATATTGTTGCTGAGTTTTATTTACATTTATTTAGAATGCTTTTTTATACATGGATTTAGCTCATTTAGTTAGGGTTGGTGGTTAGCTATTTTGATATTCTAATACCTGTGTTGAATGCTATCTTATTTATAGTATTTTCATTTTTTTTAATAATTATTGTTTCGAAAAGTTGTAAACAGTTTTTATTGTTATTTTATATATAATTTTTGAATTGTCCATTAAGATTTTTCATATATCCGGGGATTTGTCTGTGCCTTTGTTATGTAATTAGATGCTGTTTTATTGTGCTAATATCGAAGAGTCGTATTAAATGCTATATAAGAGAGTTAATGTTACATATATATACACACACACACACACACACACACACACACGAGAGAGAGAGAGGAACACAGGTTGTTTTTTTAATCCGTATGAAATCGGTATAACATCATCTGCGTTTGTTATAAGTCAATCTTTTAAACATTCACAATCCAAATGTGTATACTTTATTGTTTTCATTCCTAATATTGATATAATTATCATTCATTATAGTATCAAAATTACAATATTTTTCTAACTTTTATTGACTCATTATTTTACTTAAGGTAGAAGACTATTCCCTATGGTTGACTGTGCTAACACTACTATCCAGAAAAGTTTTAGAACTTATTGCAATAAAGATTTACGCCACATATCTAATTGGAAAAAAAACGTTGCAAGAAACCAATTGTCTAGATAAGCCCTGGTCTAGAAATGCAAATAAAAAAAATCTACCATCCATTGAACGGAAATAGGAAACTCAACAAATCTATTCAAAAATAGAAAAAAAATGATTTCATTTATCCCTTTCCCTTATTATTTCTATCATATATGACTGCAGAGTACATTTTTTAATAAACAAAGACTTCATAATGACCTTATATTGAGGCTATATTCTGTTATCTTTTCCCAAAAGATTTTGTTCATTTTCTATCATTTTAATTTACTTTCGATACTCATTGTTTCTTTGAACTTTTCTTGCTATCAATGTTATCTTTCATACCCAGACTTTTCAAACTAATAAACTGATAGTTTTCCATTTGTGACTAAGAGACCCAAAATCTACTTTATAGTCAGACACCACTCATTCGTATTCGATCCGTTTTCAGAAATGACATTTTCTGAATAGTTTTCATTCTTTTGGGAAGCAAACCAGATCTTTAAGCCTTTTATCGTTCTATTTCTACTCCTCCAATAACGATCAAATCAACAATCATCTTTCTTTTCTGTATATTCTGCACTTTATATTCTGATTTTCGATTTCGTGAAATTTTATTCTTCAGAAGCATGATCAGCAAACACAATTATCCATCACATTTTTCCTAATTAACGATAATTAAATTTGGCTTTCTTGTCTGGACTTGCATGATGTATTTAAATCTTAAAAAACAAGCAATATTCTGGGTATTTTTTCTTTCAGAAAAATGGCGTTTATAGTCAGCTTTAATCATTTGCCTAATTTTCGGTAGATCGATATTCTCTCCAAATAATGACCGTTTTGATATTCTATCTTTGAGATAAGACTATCACACATGCAGCATCTGCGAATAGTTTACTTTTACATATATTTATCCAACTTCCGTTATTCTAAGCTAAACAGAATAGCCATTTATATTTTCGTTTTAGATTGACATTTTGAAAATGTTCATGTCGTTTCATCTAAATTTCTTCAGTCTTTATTCTGAAATATCGATACAGTCATTTACCTACTTATTTTTAGCCTTTGGTTTTCTTCTTTATCTTATTATTTCTCAAACATATTTTGATAGTTACAATTACTACTCGTTTACTTACCTTGATTATTCCTCAAGTCAGTTAAGTGATAAATCAACGCAACACTTAATATCGTTAAGTCACGTCCGCTTGTTTTCTTTTTTCATAAAGTTGATTTTATCCATTGGGTATAAAACTAAATGCACTTTCAGAGCTTGTTTTGTAGCACAGGTTTCTGAGTTCCCTTTTTATTCAATTTAAGACTGTAAATATTTTACAATTATAAAAAAAAGCGAATAGCTGAAAAGATTTTACTACGGGATTCCGAGCTTTTCATTTTGATTTTCTGATGTTTTCGTTACATAATTTTTTTCTTTATTTTTTGTCAGGTTGTACCGTTTCTTATTTCTCCGGATACTTGTTTCTTCTGAGTCATTGTAGTATGCTGTCACCCTTAGTATTTAAGGTCTGCCACTGCATTAGAAACAACGTGTTTGACGGTTGACTAAAATAAGACGAGCGTCATAATATAATTGATAAAAAAAGTGCCAGAATGCATACTAAAATAGAAAAAAATCTGCTTGATAGCATACAACAATATTAAAAAAAAAAAAACACTGCTCGACAGGATACTACAAAAGCAAAAACTATTAGATAGCATACTACAATAGAAACAACGTCTTTAACAACATCATACAATATCAACAATTAAATAAACTGCATACTACAATAAAAGCAATTTTTTTCTTCTTTAATAGCATATCAACGTTCGTGGGGATTTTTAATACTAAAGCGTTCCTTGTAGAAGAACAGTAGTGGTACAATTTAACCCATATAGCTTTCCTGAGTGGATTCGTACGAAAGTAAACGCAAAATAGTGACTGGAGTTCGAACTTACTTCGATATCGCAGTCCATCACGTTACCCACTAGGCTTCTCCGAGAGACAATACCGTGAGACCGCATACAGCAAAAGCAATTTGAGAACGCATACCACAATAGAATCAAAGTGGTAGGCCGCATACTATTATAGCACCTTTTTCTTTTCTGTTTTTAAGTAATCACACATAAAGTTATTTTGCTTTTTCTTGCCTCCCACTTTTACAACAAATTTAACTGATTGCTTTACCTAGAGATCGCAAGATTGGCAGTCTTCTTAATATTGTATACTCTCCTCGGTATTCTGATTTTAGTAATCTTGTGTGTCTGATCTTATTTTCGAATTCATACCAGCATTATATTCCTTCATTTTATTCCCCCAATTATTAGTGGCTGCGACTGTCCATTTTTAGTATTTGTTGTATTAGTCATAATGGTAATTAAAAATGTAGACTTAGACAAGGGAACTGGACAATACATAAAACACACTGGTCCGAAATGAATTCTCTTCAAGTGGTGTGTTCATTTGAGAAAGTAGTAACATTGATGATTTTGAAAAGGTATCTAATATCAAGTATTTTACTTGATTTAAAAAAGAAAATTTAAAATTTTATACACGGGGTAATGGTCACAGTAGCAGCTGGCATACATATTATTCGAATTTCTTGAATGTTTGCTGAAAGACTTTCAGATATTAATAATAAAAATAGAATGTTTATTCTATATGAAGCTTTAGTTATTATTCATCTTTGTGACTCGCCATTTGCCGCAACCGTCAAGATTTTTCCTCAATTTATATTCTAAAAAATCGTTCCCCGACAAGAGATTAATTCGCTATGGCCCGGCTTTATTAATTATAAGTATTGTTGTTAGCACCAAAAAGAAAGGAAATGGAGCAACAATAGTAATTATAACAGTTGTGCTAATATTCAAGTAGAATTTTTATAGTGATAATTATATTTGTAATAAAAGATCAAATGATAATAGTGTTTTATTATTGACAATGATTACAATCAATTGAAGAATTTTTAATGAATAGTAATCGATATTATATTAGTAATTTTTATAGTCTCTGTGATACTACTGAGAGTAGTTGTTATTTTAATAGTTGAATTACAATTGCTTTAAAGGTGGTGTTAGTATTATTGTGAGCAACAGATTTAAAAGGAATATCAACCTATCCAGCGTTTTTTCAGGCTTAATTATTAATTAACTGCGTTCATTTTTACATTTTTTGCGTAGTTTTATCTTTTTTTCTTCTCTTGCACACAGTTCTATCGAATAGAAAGAAAAAGAAAAACAGTTCTTTTTAACCAATAGATCGGACAATAGCAGCATCTATATCTCCGGATCAGAGTTAACCTGGGAGTAATAGAAATAAAGGAGTACTCTACACTGCTCAGATCTCCAGAACTGGAACTTCATATTCTGAAGCAGTTTACTGTCAGCATGAAGACACCTTTTTCTTGGGTGTCATGCCTTTGTGCAGGAGATTCTAATCTTTCGATCGGTATGGTAGTGTTCTTTAGAATAGTTATGCGACTGAGGAAGACATTCGTCGTATGAGCAATTAATATTGTCGTCATAGGGATTTTAGAAGCTGAAGTATTAAATGCTAAAATCCTGTTAGTTTTAAGACTACTGATTTCTCGATCTAAACCTCGAAGATAACATGAATGCCATTAATTCCATTTTTCTTTTACTAGCCTCTCAGGGCTATGAGTGTGAGGCTGCTAATGAAGATAGAAATGACTACTTCACAATAGTAATAATCTGAACAGTTGTTAACCTCACCAGAAAACAGCCAATTTGTATTCTATAATTATTGTCATTGCGTTTATTCTTGTTGTAATGGCAAAAGAAGTTCGGTTGAGAAATCAGGACGAAGACTACCCCTTTAAGTTGGTGGAGAAATAGAGAGATATTACGAAAGTATATGGTTTTTATTTTCTTACTTGGTAGGTTACTGGCAAACCAAATGCAGTATAATTTAGAGAGTTCGCATTATCTGTGATAGAGCTATTATATAATATAATATAATAATGAATATATATAAATGCTAGTATATATATAACAGTATGGTGCTTATCGGCGACCACTAGTTTCATGCTGTCTTTTCATGGCAACCATCAGGTAGACAAAGCTTTCTCTGTCTGATGATTGCCATTTCAAGACAGCATGAAACTAGTGGTCGCAGATAAGTAACCATGTTATCAAATATATGAAAAAAATATATATTCATTTATTGATAGATAGATTGATAGATAAGGTCGGTCATTCAAAACATTCGCAAAATATTTTTTTCAAATATCATTTATTGTCAATTATTTTCTACTGCATTGTTTGGAATTAGTGACTAACGAAAGTAATTTTATTCTTGCCAAAGTTTTCCTTCAGAAGTTAAGAATGGCGGTTCATCAGAGTACTCCGGGCTTTGACAGAGCAAAAATTTTGATGCCGAGAAGTACATTTGTGAAATGTACAAAAGATGTGTACGTAGAAGCTTTTTTTCTTTTTAAATCAAGAAATGTTTGCAGTACATGAAGTAGAGATCCACTGAAACTCCGTTAAGAAAATTCCCATCGCCGTGTTCACTAAAAAACGGTCATGTAGATAGCCTTCTGGGAAAGCAAGACTAATCACGATTGCTTTCTTCGAAGCATTGCTTTCTATTGTCAATTCCTTAGGCAAAATTCCCTGTATTTACTCACTGGCCTTCGTGAACACACACACACACACACATATATATATATCATTTTCTTTTTTAAAAATGTTTGGTTCAGTTGGAAAGTCACTTTGCGTCTGGTTATTCTGTCTTTAATCTGTGCATGTCACTGTATGAGTCATTTGACTATTTGATGAAATGAATTTCGGAAGGCGCCGTGTTTTCCCCTAGAAGGTTCGGCATACGCTATAGACAATGGCTGCCATGTTTGAAGTTGATTTTGTTTAAGGAAGGTCCATTAATCTTCATATAGAGCTTAAACATTTTGGAGACTTATATTCTCATTGTGTAATATAGAGGTGTTATTAGTTCTAAAATTTCCTGTATTCAAAGATGAGGACAAATGTTTCTAAAGTACTTGGAGATGGACTTAGTGTCAGAAAGAAGTAGTGCTAAACGTCTTGATATTGTAGTTTTCAGAACTGTAAGTACTTTATTGGAGGAGCATTCTCTAAGTGGACATTTAAACTCGTACACTACATTGATCGAAAAAGGTAACTTGTCGAGGTAGATAAGAAATCATAGATGACGTGGCTTGTTCTGTTGAATTTGGAATGAGATACGAGTTACTTTATGATTAGAATCGATAGGGAAAACATTATTACGAATTAGATTTTTAGTGATATTTCATCGAGTTTGACGCGTTTGGGCAAATGGTTACAAAGTTGTTTAATGTGTTTATAGGTTTTCTTCATGTAGATTAGTGTTTATGTGTGTGGGGGAAGATGTAGATCATTGTTTTTAATTTAATGGCATATCAATCTTCGTGGGTGATTTAATTACGAGTTCCTGATAATACTTAACCCATAACTGAAGGGATAATGGGGGTCATACGTTTTCCAAAGGCATTAGTCAGAAACTGAAAAAAATGGAATTAATGGCATGGCATGACAGAAGTTTGTATTCACATACATCGAATTTGCTCTTCAGCACATTAACCACCACGCCAGGTGGATATCAACTCATACGTATTGAATACTAGGATCGACAACGTGAAACTATTAGTCGCAAATTTATATCCTAGTTGTAGTATCTTACCTTATACTTAGAAAAAAAAAAAAGGCTATAACAACACATATGCACAAACATGTACCTATGCGCGCGCACACACACGCGCATATATATATATATATATATATATATATATATATATATATATATATATATATGTGTGTGTGTACGTGAGACATAAGTCAGTAAATATATATATATATATATATATATATATATATATATATATATATATATATGTATATTTATGTATATAAGATGGTCGACCGTAGCCGAAGTTGACCCAAAGGATCCCTTTTCAATATCATTTATATCAAGGTGAAGGAAAAGGCGCTATTCCTTTCCCTGAATTGCTACACTTACACTTGATCCGTTCCTTATAAGGCGAGTGTTAAGAAAGGAGGCATCAAGTACTGTTTTTTGAGTATTTAGTATGACTCGACTTGGGATTGAAACCCAGTCTCCTAGATCACTGGGGAACGCTAACCATTATACCAATGGGTCCGCACAGTATGTATATCTATGCACATTTTTTACACATATGTATAAATATACACACGCAAAACTTGGAAGTATATGCGATGTAAAATCAGACAGACACATTAAAGAAAATAAAAAAAAATGCGTAGATAAATCCTTATAATTATGAACCAATTGAACAAAAAATGTAGTAAATGAAAAAGGTGAGAAAATCCTATCTCCGTCGTCTGATGAATTGATCTTATTAGATGAAGTGAAGACATTTACGTCTTTTAATGACATAAACTCCTTTTACCTAAATTAGAGTTACCATTGTCCTGTTTCCGTCGTTCGTATAGTCTATCATGATGGTTACTAATCGTCAATATATGTTGAAAAGATAGATTTGTAATGAATCTGACAATAGGATAGAAATAAGAGGAAATTTGGTAAATTAAACATTTACCTCATATTTAGATTTGTGATATTTCGCTCGGCTTTACTTCTTCTCAAACTTCTACTGACAGGTACTGTTTTCTGAGATTTTCTATTTAAAAGGATGAGAAGAAAAAAATGATAAGATGGTGGATAGGGTATAGTTGTAGCAATAAATCTGGGAGTGATTTAAAGTCGAATGTATCAGGTTTTATTTATATTTTTTTTATTTTGAAAGTGGAGATAGCTTTTAGGGAGCTGATAAGAAAAAAATGTAGTGAAGGGTTTGGATGAAAGGGGTTTTGGCATATATTGTTTCATGGAAACATGTTGACAATTATGTGATGTCGCAGAAAATTATCTATATTTTGGTGTCTTGGTTGCTATTGGGTAGGAGAAGTGTTAAGGTTAAAAGGGATAAGGAAAAAGCAAAAGGATTCTCAAAAGTATGGAGGTGTAGAGGAACAGTTTTTCTTTTTCTCATCAACTTCACCTATGAAAAAGAATCTTATAACACCATGCCTTTCCTGGACATCCTAATAATTAAATATCGTAACACTTTGTTTTAACGTCTACCGCAAACCCACAAACATAAACGATTACATACATTTCTACTCCCACCACAGCAACAGAATCAAAACCGGCTTTCTAATAGCATTCAAAATTTGTAGCCCGCAATATCTTGAAGAATTTGAATTATCTAAAATCCCCCCAAAATTTCATATTTAAGGAAAGAAAAACCTTTTAAGATACACATTAAATAAACCAAATAAAACCAACTCCACAATCCCCATCGCCCATAGACCGATCTCTCTACCCACTAGCACACATAACATAGCACTCAACAACAATTTAGGAACACCAATCATACAAACCACATCACAAACTATTAAAAACATCAAAAAAGGAACAACAACCACATCACCTCTCACCCATGTATATACTCCATTCCATGCAAAGATTGCAACAAACATGTCGCCGGGGAAACCCAACACAATCTAAAAAAGTAAAAAAACAAAAACAATTTACGAACACAAAAGACTATCGGAACGCCTTTTTCTCTCACATGTTAGAGTTCAAACACACATTCAATTTTACCCAAGCCACTCTAATCAAATCAATACCCTGCAAAAAATCCCAAAGACTACAAAATCTGCAGTCATTTCCAAAACAAACCATATAAAACAACGTCCAGGTTTTTATCAATTATCTCCATACCGCTCGACCATCGTACTGAACGAAATAAAATCACAATAGAAATTGGATTAAAAAAAATTCCCTCCGAGCCACCACACTTTTGAGAATCCTTTTCTTTAGCTTTTCCAGATCACTTTGTCTCTTATCCTTTCCTTACCCCATTTTCTACTTAGACATCACAATATAGATTACTTTCTTGCAACATCACATCATAATCAATATATTTCCACGAAACAAGATATGCCAAAAGCCTTTTCACCCAAACCCTTTGCTACGTTTTTCTTATCAGCTCCATAAAATCTACCTCCACTTACAATACAAAACATCATTAATGAAACCTGATATATTTTATTTTAAATCCCTCGCAATTTTCGTGCTTATACAGTACCCCTTCCACCATCTTATTTTCCTCTTATGCTTTTAAATAGAAAAAACACAGAAAACAGTCTTTCTCTAAGGAAGTTGAGATGACATAAAACCGAACAAAATTTCATACATCTAAATTTGTGTTAAGAGTTTAATTCATCTAACTTTCCACATATATTTCAGCGAAATTACTACAAATATATCCAACTATCGATAATACCAATTTACACAACCCATCTTCAACCGGTAGGATATGACCCAAGGTCAATTTTTAAGTAAAGAACAGTTGGTTTCTATTTAGAGCTTTCCTTCTTTCCCATTGGTTGGCAAACAAAAACTATGTTCTAAATATATTCTACTAATTACTTATGTTTATGCGGAGAAAAATAAAATGATGTCTTTTCTAAGTGCATCAACGCGTAAGTGAAACGCAAAAAACTTCGGCTAGAATTTGAACTTTTATCGCCGATTTCATATGAGATAATCACAATAATGCCAGGCAGCTCCAGAATATACCTACAGTAATTTATAAGAGATTTGCGTTTGGTTTGATGACATTAACTATTCTAGGTTATTTAATGCCAAATGCTGTTTATACCTATATATTGAATATATAATTTGTAAACACATTTTGTTAATACTATTTGTCTGAGCTAAATATTTTTGCGAAGATTAACGGCTTCAAGTATCTCTTTCCAGGAAGAATAATTTTACTTACTATTAATCATGTTTTGCCCACAATTAAATGGGTATACATATGATTTTTTAGTAAATAGTTAGTTGGCAATTGCATTTTTAAATGAGTTAGAATTAATTTGTTTGCACAGGGTAATTATTTTTCTACAAGGTTACAATTATTGTAACTTAGCACTAATAATTCTATTCAATATTAATCATTTGTTGATAGACGGTCCAGTTTTTCTAAGTATTACTCCGTATTACCAATAATTCAATTTAGACACAGTCATAAATTTATTTAATGCTAACAATTCTATTCAATTGTACGAACTCGTTTCCACACAGTTAAATAGTTCAAAATATTGCTATGTATCATTAACTATTCAAATAGACATCTGTACTCCGTATTACCAATAATTCAATTTAGATACAGTCATAAATTTATTTAATGCTAACAATTCTATTCAATTGCACGAACTCGTTTCCACACAGTTAAATAGTTCAAAATATTGCTATGTATCATTAACTATTCAAATAGACATCTGTACTCCGTATTACCAATAATTCAATTTAGATACAGTCATAAATTTATTTAATGCTAACAATTCTATTCAATTGTACGAACTCGTTTCCACACAGTTAAATAGTTCAAAATATTGCTATGTATCATTAACTATTCAAATAGACATCTGTACTCCGTATTACCAATAATTCAATTTAGATACAGTCATAAATTTATTTAATGCTAACAATTCTATTCAATTGCACGAACTCGTTTCCACACAGTTAAATAGTTCAAAATATTGCTATGTATCATTAACTATTCAAATAGACATCTGTACTCCGTATTACCAATAATTCAATTTAGATACAGTCATAAATTTATTTAATGCTAACAATTCTATTCAATTGTACGAACTCGTTTCCACACAGTTAAATAGTTCAAAATATTGCTATGTATCATTAACTATTCAAATAGACATCTGTACTCCGTATTACCAATAATCAATTTAGATACAGTCATAAATTTATTTAACGCTAACAATTCTATTCAATTGCACGAACTCGTTTCCACACAGTTAAATAGTTCAAAATATTGCTATGTATCATTAACTATTCAAATAGACATCTGTACTTTGTTTACGCACTGTTGAATGGTCAAAAAGTTCAATGTCTATCAATTTTAATTGAACGTAAGTCATTCGTTGGCTCAGAGTTTAAATGTCAAACGGTTCTATTTGATCCCATAATAGGAACCTATTTTTTCTACCCCCCCCACCGAGTCAGATTGCAGCTGGAGGCAACGATGGGGTACTCCACATTCTCCAAAGCTCCAGGATTACTGGAGCCTCACCATCATATAGTTTAGTGTCATATCCAGGACACGTGTTTGAAGGGGGGTCTTAGTAGAGCAATCAGTGTATTCTATAGCCTCAGGTGATTAGCCTGAAGAAATTATGGATAATTCAGAAAAGAATGTGGCTTGTTTTATAATAGTGAATTGTACAAAGTGATGGAGTCTGTACTTTGCCTGCTGGCTTGTTCATTTTTGGGCCGACTTTACAATTAATTCTGGCATGGGAAATTTGCATTTTGGAACTAGTCATTTTCTAAAACAGATTCGAGAACGTCTTATTTCAGCGAAGAATATGCTAAGATTTTAAATTAAAACGTTAAAGACAATTTAAAAGGGTCATAGAAGTGGTCAATAAAAGGAACAAACAACAAAATATGTTGCAAATAGAAGAAAAATCGAAAGTTGAAAAATAAAGGAAAACATACCTGTAGACCACAAAAGATATCAAAGAATCAAGATATAAAAAGCATCGCAATATTCCTTGAAAATAGAAATTACACCAGAGAATAAATGAGGAATTAACAGGTTGTAGAGAAGTCAATGCTTACGTCATAGCAGAGTTCAAGATCCAGTAGAAGCATTTTTTTATTCGATTTATCCATGGAAATAAATCTATTTGTCTTCTATTAAGCTTAGGTAACGTGCTGACTTTTTCATTGCTCTCCATTATATGGTTTCATAATGTTTGGTGTGCTGTTGTTACTTGCTGCTGCTAACGTTTCACCCAAGCACTTGTGACGTACTGGTTATCATCGTTATGAAATGGACTCGATGAGATGAGTTCAAATCCTGGTCGTGGTTGTTTGTAATTTACATCTAAATCATAACCATGAGAAACGGAGAAAAATTGAAAAACAAAGTCATTATTTCTCTTTCCTTTCTTTTCTCTTTCTTCTCCCTCTTTATATATTTCTTTCCTTTTCTTTCCTTTCATTAACCGTTTTCATTATGTTATCAATCTTGATGGTTCAATTTGTTTGAAATCATTGGTTTACACTGTTACGAGATATTTTTAAAAATATGGATGCTGATTTATTGATTAAATGGTTGTATGTTCTCCCATTCTCCCTTGTTTTTGTATTCCATCACGCATCTATCGTTGATTTAACAACACTCGGTATCATCTTTTCCAAGTCCCGATGATAGTTAATTAAAATCTTACCACGTTGATTTTCTTTCACAATAAATTCTTTAATTTGGATTACTTAGTTTTGAAATTTTTCTCCATATCATCAAATTATTTTCCATTATTTACTTCCAACCATGTGAAAGGGACAAATCCAACTTTTCTTCTTCTTTGAGTAAATAATAGGATAGTCTAATTTATTTAACCATGTTTTGGTAACCAGTTTTGGAGACAGAAAATTCTGAATATGGATTAGTTCTACTTCACTTAAAAATTGACATTGTGTCTCTTCTTACTCGTAGCTGAAGGGTTGATTACATACAAAATGTCGCTTGTTACTTTTATGTAGAAACAGCACACTGTCTGTATCCGAATATCTCTTTAGCCTTTGGGCTTGAACTGTAGAATACACCAACTGCTTCTCTGCAGATGGGTAAGACCCCTCCAACGTTTTTTCTGGATGAGACATTAAACAATATGATGGGAAGGTTCCAGTAATGCTAGAGTTTAGGGAATGCAGAGTACCCCTTCATTGACATCGCTCCCAGGTCCACTGTAGCCAAGGGTGGTAGAACCTGATAGGGTCCAATCAGAATAAGTTGAACGACTATGGTCGCTTATGGATTACAAAGGTAAACAAATATAACTTCGTCAAACCATTAACGAAAAACGCCAGAAGAGATTTTCCTGTGAGATTAAACTAGGAGGTAGTAAGTGTTGTACTTCATATAAGTTACTCTGTAATGATGTACATAAAAAAATAATTTATAGGATATTCTGCTTAACGTGGGTTAGGGTTAACTCTAATACTTGTTTCCTTTACTTAAACTGTTAATGAAAAATGAAAGGCGAATTAGCAAACAAATCTATTGTAACCATAAATGTGACCATAGCAAGTACTACTTTTCTAGATCAGAATAGAACTGAAAGTAATAACCATAAAAGCGTACTTAATGCTTCCCACATATTCAGAACTTGATTCTTACAATCACATGCTAGTCACTATATAATTTAGGACATCCGTATTTTAAGAGGGTCTTACTCCTCTGCAGAGAATACAATCAGTGTATTCTAAGAACAATTTATAGAGTACATACACAGTGGAATCCCGCTCTTTCTCAGAAAAAAAAATTAAAAAAATAATTTGTTTGGTCTGGGACAAATTTGCATCATATAGATACCAGAGAGATAAAAGCCATTATAACAAAATGGTTACGGCAATATCAACCATATTCCGAACAACCTGTAATTTGATTCTGTTCTCAAGAAAGTAACATTCAAAGAGGCCTGTGTGAGGGACAAATAATAAGCAATGGAAACCTACTACAACGAGCTCGCATCTCGAGAACTACATTCTCAGCAAGTGGCTTCAGTTCTATATCAAATCTATTCTTCATTTCCGTTCTTCTAAGAAATATCTTTGTATTTAAAACAACAGATAAAAATACTGTACATCATCAACCAAATAATACCATCTTGCAATTCACAAGTGAGATGATGCAGCGAAGAAATCAGATCGAAGAAACTATTTTATCATTTCCTGTGTTAAAGTCGAATACTGTTGAAGACAAAAAGATAATTAGAATTGGCTGGTTTCCAAGGGATAAGTAGCTTTGATTTTTGCGTCTACGTTTAAAACTGACAAGACGGACCGTGAGCACATTTACACACCAAACGTAAAGCAATCCGTGATCATAGGAGTGATTCTAATTTAGGTCGGATGGAATAGTCAATTCTAAAAAGCATTTTAAAATGCTCGTCTGTATATATGTTATTTGAAGGATTTGTTCGAAATAAACAAACAGTATGAACATATCTATGCATATACGTAAATAATAAGTGTATAATTAATATATATATTTATTTTATTAACCATTTATTTTTACGTATATTCATGGATATGTTCAGGTACATATACATATATCAATGTGTATATACACACGCACACACACATATAAATATTTCTATATATGCATAAATATATACTCATATGTGCATAGGAATATATATATATATATATATATATATATATATATATATATATATATATATATATATATATATATATATACACACGTTTAGCGGTAACCATAAATTGAATTGTTGGAATAGCATAGCAATACTGGCAACCATTTCACTCTTTGCAATTGGATAAAAAACGTTAATCAGAATAATTTGTTTTATATACCATACCTGTAGACATTTGTTAGTGGGCAAACAAATTATTAATATTAAGTAGAATTATAAGTGTTAGATCACAATAATTGGTACAATTGAACTCTTTAGAAATAATTAATACTTAATTGTGAGCAAAATAAATAAGTTCTCATTTCAAACTAAACATTCCAAATACCTATTCACAAAAAAATCCCAAGTCTAATTGGTTCAACGTGTGCAAATAAATGACGGATGTTAAATTGAATTCTCGCTGTAACATAACATCACTTGAAGACATTACCCTGTGAGCCAAGAATTGAGGTCTGTCACGTTTAAAAAATATTTCATCCAAAATGTGTTTACAAATCATATAGATTTAATATATAAATATAAATGATTTGGCATTAAATAACCTACCAGGGTCCATTTGTCATAAAGCCAACCAACCAACATACGAGTGTATATATATATATATACACTTCATCTATGTACATACATACGAACGTATGTACATTCATACACGTGTATATTATATATATACACACACACACTCTCACACATACCTATGTACACACGTGTATTTGTGTGTGATACACACGTGTGTATATATATATATATATATATATATATACACACACACATACCAACACGTTTATTTGTGTGTATATGTATATATATACGCATACACACACACACACCTATGTATACACGTACCTACCTAAATATACAAACACACACATATAGACAAACCCGTGTAATATATATATATATATATATATATATATATATACACACACACAAGTTCCAACCTATATACTCACAGAAATCTATATACAGACGCAGTCATATATATATATATATATATATATATATATATACACACACACACAAATTACCATGAATAAGCTGTAGATAATAATGGGAACTTTAAAATTACATTGTAAATGTGAAGCTAATGCTGACAATGAACATTATTCATATCTACATTATCTGTATTCGTATTGATGAATTGTTTGATGTTGTCAAAAGTTATTTTTCCCGTATGGAACTCAAAGAGTTTTATTATCTTAATTAGAATAGTCCATTGTGCTTCTTTAATACAGAGATTAGGTCTTGCATTAAATGCCGAGCTTTTTCAGACCGATACAAAAGTGTTTTATGAATAATGCAATAAATATAACAATGTGCAACATGGTCTTCAGTAAAATCTAAGTTAAAAAAAGCAGTAGATAGATATTATTGACTTGTAGTATTGTGTTTCATTTAAATTTCTACTTGCCTTTTCTCTACACATTTTATAGTCCACATTTTCCCACACATGTCTTTTTCAGAATTTTCAGTTTGAATAAAAAAAATACTAAGAATAGCTATGTTCACTCGAGATAAATTCAACCTTATCTCCATTTTGCAATAGATTCGAGTTTGCAATTGAATATTACATCAATCTAATGGTAATTGTTCGACATCTGGATTTGGCATTCAATAAAGAGCTCGTGGCATAACGGTTATCTTCGTAAGAATTGAATAAGACTAGACCAGTTACATTCCTTAAAATCCTTTTTGGCTTTCACATAAGGCAGCTATTTTCAGGATAAGTATGAACCTGACGAATCCTCTGTATATATTTTTTTAATAAGGCAGATCGGCTTACAAAGATTGAACAGCACAAACTGTTTAATTAAAAGACTATTATTCAGTCAAAACAGATCTGGAGAGCGAGAGAAAGAGAGGCTCCATCAACGAATACTACGAAAAAGCAGGGCGCTCAAGACTAAACAAATTTCCGAGTTTACTCAAGTATGTTAATCCTGGTTTGGTTTGGTTTTATGGTATATGAAACATTGTTGGTAATTTAATGCCAAATCATGTTTATATATTAAATATGTTTTGTAAACGCATTTTGTATATACACACAGTAAAATGATCAAACAGTTCTTTTTCTAACAAATCAATTTAGCTCGTGTCAACAAAGGTAATTTGATCAAATTCAGTTAAACAGCAGTCATTTGTTTACACATAGAAATGTTCGATCGTTTACATAACAATTCAGTTTTGCATAAGTCATTTGCTTACACTCGGGTTAAAATGTC
This sequence comes from Sepioteuthis lessoniana, assembly GCA_963585895.1. Classification (NCBI taxonomy): domain Eukaryota; kingdom Metazoa; phylum Mollusca; class Cephalopoda; order Myopsida; family Loliginidae; genus Sepioteuthis; species Sepioteuthis lessoniana. The sequence goes on along the minus strand of OY757911.1, from coordinate 94,128,302 downwards.
AAAAAGATTTCTTTGACCCATAGATAAGACCCTATCTAGTCCTACCTCTCCAGGCCAAAGTGGAACCGGGAACGATGTCAATGAAAGGGTACTCTGCATTCTCCAAAGCTCAAGGGTTACTGGAGTCTCACCATCTGATTATGTCAAGTCATATCCAAGAAATCCATTCGGGCATAGTCTTACTCCTCAGCAGATATGCAGCCGATGTATTCTACAGCCCCAACCGACTGCGATAGTTAATCCTAGTGATTTTTAAAAGCTTGATATTTTATTGAAAACCTGTATAATTAGAATGTCAAGAATGAATCTGTTCTGAACAGTAGACGACTTTCAATTCTTGGTATTTTCATCAACATTTTTATACTATTTTATCAGAAGTTAAATGCCAAACTGAATTGTAAAAATGCAGCTTTACGGAACAAAATATCTTCTGATAATTACTATTTGATCATCGGCTAAATTTCCCCTAACAGGAGATAGTGCTTCACTGATGTGTTATAGTCAATTTTTGCACTAATATTAACTGGTCATCGAGAATAAAGTAAATGAAAAGATATCATTTCTAGATTTGTTACTGTATTTTTTTACTCTTATAAATACATCTATTCTTAATATTATAAATTTGTTCACAAAAGAATAAACTCTGAATTTCTCCTGAAATTAAATCAATAGCTAAATTTTATAATCAATGTGTCATTCAATCCACCAAATTTTCATTATATACGCGTATGTACATAGAATTATAGTGAAAACATTTTCAAATCCGAAATAATCAATCTTTTTGACACTGACACAACTACTATTTTATATTAGAATTTTATCCAAATACTTTTATTTTATAAATGACAGTTGCAAACATCAATTTTTGAAAATAAATTATCTCGCATATTTATTGAACTAGAGTCTTATTTTACTCCTTGCAAGTTTCTCAATCGAGTCTGAGGGACAGCAATTCTCCGCAGATATCCAAAACTTTTCTCAATAGCGTAGCTGATTTTAATAATGCAGTGGTCTGAAAGGTCTCAAATCCTTCTTTTGATCTCAAATTCCCCCAGTCATTCCCATCAAAATTATCTTAGCATAGCCTAACTTGTTTCCTCAAATGAAATCTGAAAGTGAAAATCTGATAACGCGGACATTATGCTTCCCGATGTATTCAAAGATGAGTTTCATTTGTGCTACTAAAAGCTGAAAACCAGCTGGAATAGATATAAGGAATACGATGGGAACTATTTTGAAGAATATTGAAGTTACATTTTTGTCGCTTTTTTTTCTAAGTAAACACACCTTCAGCTAAGATACATTTTGAACTTTTCTCTTTGATGGTGCATTTAGTCAATTACTTTTAGTTGTTTAAAGGCAAATAACGTTACTCAAAAAATGGGTTCAACATGATTACAAAGAGTGGAATATTTGCCAAACAATTTTTTCTTACTTGAGCTAAACTAAAAAAAAAAGGTTATACTTAGAGAAACAATTAATGAAAATAAGATTTTTTTTACAATTTGTTTGTTTAATGGTATATCAACCTTTAAAGGTTATTTAATGCTAAAGCCATCCTTCAAGAAGATCAGTAATGGTATTATCTAACCCATAACTGAGAGAATAAGAGGGTTCATACCTTTTCCAAGGGTATTTGTCCAAAAGGGAGCCTAATAGCGCGAGTGCAGTTCGACTTCGCTTCCTACGATTTCGCAGGCCAGCGTCTTAACCATTTTGCCACAAGGACCCCCCACCTCATTTTTTTTAATGTGAATCTCAAATAATATAAACATTGTATACAACAGTATCAGTCTTCACACATTCTTTGAAATAAATGCATTGATGAGTCAAAAATATAATTCTTTGTGAACCCTAGACAATGTTATTGTTCATGTACAATACATTTGTTTTTTCCCGATGCATTCTATAGTTTTATAATGATCTTGCTGCGTGCTAAGTGATGTACTAACCTTATTACTGTCATCAAAGAAGTAGAACTAGATGTTCTGCCAAATGCATGTTATTATCAACAATTTTGATTTTAGACTATGAGATGTTTTACTTCTTACACTTATTTACAATAATAAACTAAACCTTGATGAACTTAGTAAATCTATGAATCCAACTACTCTTCTCCCAGGTACAGGTAAAGTGAAGATTAGACTGGACTCTTTAAACTTGGTATAGCAAGTGATCTGGAAGAAGAATCCTGAATTCAAACCAGTTGTAATTTGCTATAAATATGACTATAACACCCTGCTTTGGGAGAGATTGGGTAAATACATAAAAACATTGGAGTCAATAATGCCATCAATTTCAAGACGCTGACAAAATCATCGAAGAATCTATCGAATAAAAATTATTTTTATTGCTACAATATGACACAGGGTTTGCTGAAGGTGAATGTGAAGCAATAGAAAGTCAGAGTGTATAATTTAATTATCGATTGATAATTTTCTGGCTTTGTTTGAATAAAAATTATATATATATATATATATATATATATATATATATATATATATATATATATATGACCGTTTGTTTTAGCAGTGGGGAATTAGTGTTTCATTTTTTTTATATTCATTTCCAAGAAAAAAAAGAAATAGGTATACGATTGTTCAATAATTAGAATTATTTTGTATTAATTTGTTTCTAATTTCAAAGTACTCGGCTGTAGTAAAAAAAAATCATAAAGGAGGATATTTAATCTACAGAAAGATTGTTAGATGATATTCGCTAAATTGTGTTATTCAAATTTGTTTAAGTCAATTAGAAGGTGATTGTAAAAATAAGGTGAAATTGCATGCTTTTACGAATAGTCAAAAGTTGGGTTATTTTATGTCGAAGAGAGATTAACCATAATAGTCTCGCTTATAACTACAATAATAATCTTTAGCGATATCAATATGCACCGGATGTGGTTTAGCGTCATATCCAGGATTTTTTCTCCAGAGGTCTTAACTCACTGCACGGGAGTCAGTCACTGATCTGTACCCACTGCCGACTAGATTGGAGATGTTTGTTTTGTCCCAGATCCTCAGCTACAAGTAGAATTCAATGCAAGATCTCTACTTAAGCGGAGTACAAATATTTCTTTTTTTTTTTTAAATCGGAGTTCTTTCTCCTCGACTGTTTCACTTTCTTCGCCTAAACTATTTATTTTGCCTCGCTATTTTCCCATTATAACTCATGGGCTCGACAAAATTATAAGCACGAAATGAAAACATAACTTTATCCAAGATTTGAACTCGGGTTGCCGAGTGGGTGGAAGATGTAGATTTATAAAGGGCATTGCAAATATGAATTACCTTTTTTGGTGCACACTTTTTGGCTTTTTTGAGGGTTAATGGAGACTTGGGGACTACGTGTGAGATGAATATATGGATTAGCATTTAATTTCATGGTTCGAGATTATAACCTTCTTGGCCAATCTCAGAACTTTAACTCGCAAAAGGAATTGCAAAACTAGTTTGGCGGGGTGTCCTCGTGGTGTAATGGTTAAAGCGATGGACTGCGGAATCGTACTCTAGTCCCGCTATAACGTTCACTTTCGGGCAAATACCCTTGGGAAAGGTATGAACCCCCTTATCCTCCCAGCTAAGGGTTAAATAGTACCACTACTGTTCTTCTAGGAGAATGGATTTGGCATTAAATAATCTAAAAAGAGTTGATATGCCATTAAACAAAGAAACCAAACCAAACCAAAACTAGTTTGGATCAAAGAACTGGAATTGAAAGAGATTAGCGCTGATGTAGGAGTGGTGAAAGAAGTTTTCTGATGCATGAAAACAATAAAATTAGACAGAAAAGCTAAACGAGGAGAAACAATTATTAAAAAAAAATCTAATTTGACGTAATATGATAGAAACATAGAGGAAGAAATATCTTGTAATGCCAAGAGAAACAAATGTCATTGGCGAGAAAGAAGCCATTACCGTCTTTCAGAATTATGTACCATAGAGACATGATGATTGTACTGTACAGACATAAATAACATTGTATAAAAATAAACAGATATGCCAGAGTTATACTAGGAGAAATGGAAAGCTATAATAATGAAACTAAGAAAAAAGAAGTAAAAACTGTAGTAATAAGATTAGTCTCTCTTCTGATATAAGTAGTGTATTTTCTATTGTTATTATCTGTGAAATATATTGTGACCAAGGAAACAAAAAACTGAAAGCGCAAAATAATGAGTATAGCATTAAGTACTGTAGTCATTCGAGTTATTACACATCAAACTTAAAATGAGCAAGAAACACTGATAGAAAGATCAAAAGATTGAGATTAGGTTATTCTTACCTTTTGATATATAAATTAAATCCACATATTATAGACAAATTTATGATGAGCTGTCCGAAAGTAATGGGTACTATTCATTCCAATAATACTCCAAACGATACATGGTGACTAATTACACCGTTAAAAAGATGAAAATATGGTACGCAATAAGATAGATCGACAGATAATACAAACAAAGAATAACCCAGTCGGATAGGGCCGTAGAATACGCCTATCGCATCTCTGCAGAACGGTAGGCAACCACCACCATCAATAAATATGATGGATATGGTAACAAACGATATAATGATGGGTCTCCCGTCATGCAGATTTGGGTAATATAAAGTACATCTTCATTGCCATTACTGCCAGGTGAACTATCTCACGAAGTCGTACTACTAATTAAAGTCCCAACTATGTGTCAAAGAGTACTGTTAAATCATTTACTGTAAACCATGGCAAATTGAACTATGTGTGTTAGATATAAATATTTTAAACGATTTATATGTGTGCAAACAAATGGGTCCTGGCTCGTAAAATTTTAACCTTTATTCATTTATATATCCTTTACCGGCCCATTGGCTAAGTGGGTAGATGTTTCACTAATGGCCTAGGAGACTGGGGTTCAATCCCAAGTCGAGTCATACCAAAGACTCATTTTTTTTCTTGATACCTCCTTGCTTAACACTCAGCATTATAACGTACTTTGCCCTTGGTAAAGTGAAGCAATTCAGGGAAAAATAGCGCCCTCTCAAACATATTTGTATTGTATCTATTAGAAAGGGAGCCTTAGGGTTGCCGTCTTTACTTTCTTTTACTTATATAACAAGATCTGGTATGAAATAACCTGCAAGGATTGATGTGTTGGAAAACACAACGAACCAACCAAAGAAAACCGCCATAATCATTTGATATAGAAGATTCAAAACCAAAGGATAGAATTTTGGAATCCAAACAAAATTGTTTACTCAGGCATCATGGCTAAGTGCTGGACTGCCACCTCGAAGTAAGCGAGTTCGAACTCTATTCGCACCTCCACCTCCGCTTTTGGACTAATACACTGGGAAAGGTATGAACCCTTCAGCCATGGGTCAAAAAGTACCAGTGTTGTTCTACTAGGATGGTTTCTGCATTAAATAGTACACGAAGATTTATATGCAATTAAAAGGAATCAAATGAAACATTGCTGTCTATAAACATATATAAACTAAAAAGTTCTTCAATAAAGGAAAACTTCCCGGTGAATTAAGAGGATTAAGAATAAAATGGTTTAAAATTCCCTAAGAGTTTAGCGAAAGGACTTTTTTTTTTAAATAAAGAATGATAAGAGACAAATACCCAATCCAATTCAATAAAACCGTTCTCAAACTTTTCGACTGATTTTGGCCTGAATCCATAGCCTTGCAAAAAAAAAAAAAAAAAAAAAATTGTGTTGCAAAAATTATGTAGAAATACAAAAAAAAAATCAGTACGGCCAATCCTCGAATCCAATTATCCCATTCTCTTTCAAACTGTCCGCATGTCACGACCACAACTCCTAGCATCTAGTTGGTTCAATTTCTTTGTTTATTGGTATATCAACCTTCCTGATTTCTTTTTATGCCAAAGCTATCCTTGCAGAATTATTGTAGAGTTAAAGGGGTTCATACCTTTCCTAAAAGGTGTTAGTTTGAAAATGAAAGTAATAGCTGGAATGGAGTTGGAAATTACTTATTTATATATCCTAATTCAGTACGTTAGCCACTACTCATCCGACTCAGGGCCTCTTTTCACGTCAACCTGTTTCTCCGCTGTAGGAGAGCACATTTTGGTGGGCTCTAATGCAATGACTTTAGAATTATTCCTAATATTTTTATAATCGTCTTTTTTCACAATATTTACATTATTACAAGCATCTTATTTTCCTTTAAATATGCTTTATGATGTTTCTTATAATTAAACGTATTATATACATATCGATATTTGGAAAAACGTCGGGATTTTTAAATATTCATTTTAATTTTTACTCACTTGGTTGTTTGGGTTTTTTGGCATATCAACTTTTTCAGGATGCTAAATCCATTTTTATACAAGTATTCACTTGTATTTCAAATAATTCATTTTAACATGAGTACATAGAAATGTTATTGACAAACTATTTCAAGCTATTCAGTTTATTCAAACAGTTCTAATTCAACCAATTCAGTTTACTATAAGTAGAGATTTTATTAACTGTTAAATGTCAAAACAGTTCTATTTTGAACAATTCAGTTTAGCGTAAGTAGAGTTTCGATGTCAAAAACAGTTCTAATTCAACCAACTCAGTTTAGTATAATATAGTTTTTGTCCATACACCGTTAAAATGTCAAAACGGTTCTCTTTCATGTAATTCAGTTTAGCATAAGTGTACAGGTTAGTTCTATTTGACCCATAGATAGGGCCCTGTCAGGTGATACCACTCCGGGCCAGAGTGGACCTGTGAGCGATGACAAATGAAGAGGTGCTCCGCATTCCCCTAAGTTACAGTAACACTGGAGCTTTACCATCAGATTGCTAAGTGTCATATGCCGGACACTCGTACGGGGGGGAGGAGTGCTATTACCTCTCTGCAGAGAGGCAGTCGTTGTATTCTACAGCCACAGCCGATTGGGGGAATACAAAGTTAAATGTAAAAAGAGTTTTATTTCAGATAACTAAGTTTAACATTAGTACGCAATTTAGATGTCAAAATAGTTACATTTTAAACAATTCAGTTTCGCATAAATACACCGTTTAAATGCAAAATTAAAAAAAAAAAAAGTAAACTCTCGGAACCATGGTTTAGTTATATTTGATTCATAAAAAGGATCCTGTGTTATATCCAGGACACTCGTTGTACACTACTGGGTTGACTCATAAGTGACGTTCCTTCTATGGAACACTATAAATGGGCGTGCCAGTATTGGCCGACCAGCACGTACTTATTTATATCTTAACTGTGCGGACACAGGATTCAATTTGAAAAACCTGTCGGGAATCAATGGATTGTTGGGATAGGTACTATTTACCAAACCCCCCCGCTCGGGCAGGATATGACACAAGGTCAGTTTTTAAGCGGAGTTTAACAGGTTTGAATTCAGAGTTTTCCTTCTCCTAGACTAGTTGCCTCACCAAGGCTGAAGAACCTAGTCCGTCCTACTATTTACCCATAGCTGGAGGGAGAATAAGGGGGTTCATACCTTTCCCAAGGGTATTTGCCCGAAAGTGAACGTAATAGCGCGACTGGAGTACGAACTCGCGTACTACGATTCCGCAGTTCATCGCTTTAACCATTACACCACGAGGACACCCTTGTTGGGATAGGTGGAGAGAAAATTCCTCGCTGAGAGAGCGACTTGATGATGATGATGATGACAACCATTTTCTTCACATCTCCCACACCGTTAAAGTAAGATTAACAAGACACGGTGACCACTTTTGGTGAAGTAGGAACATTAGTTACACATGGACACTGAAAGTTGAGAATAAAGTAACAAGATCCAAACGGTTATGTCAAGTTGTGTTTTTGTGTGTGCGTGTGTTTCTCCTTCCTAATCCGACAATTAGCTTTCACCCGAATAGGAGTCGTCTGTTACTACGCTACATCATAAATTTTCAAACTTTTTTTAGCTATGCTCCTGATTACTCAAAGGCGACGTTTATCCTCTGCTAATTAATGGCTACTATAACGTTTTTTTTTTTATCTAAGCCATTAAATTCCATGGACTATTGAGGTTTGTGCCATTATAAGCCAAAACAAAACAGATGATGAAATTTGTCTGGACAAACTCACATGAATTACAACGTTGGATCAGATATTCTTTGCTTGTAACTTGCTTTCATGCATTTGGGAAAATTGATTTATCTACTGTAAAGTCTACGTTATGGAACGGTTTCTATTTTCCAGTCTCAGAGAGTGGAGAAGTGTATTGTGTCAGCAGAACTAATGTCTCTGTTAAATTGCCTTGACTGGCTAAAGGGCTTCAAACATCGTGCCACTTACTCATTCGCATAGATGGATTCAGGTGTTTCCTAAAGACTTTACTACTGAAACAAAGAATGTTTCTCTTCTAAGTTTCCATATTCGATGTATTCAGATATAAACTTATACATATTACTAATAAGGTGTGTTTAACCTAAAATTTATCGTCGCAGAAAACGAAATCTGCAACCGGAAATCAAATCCCGGAAGAGGCTGTTTATATTTTATCTCACTCTAAGTTAAAGTATGAATCCATCTCTTTTCCCAAACGTAACTATCAGAATAGGGCAGGCTGGGTTCTTCCGTCTTGATGCTTGATGAGGCAACCAATCTAGGAGAAGGAAAAAACTTAATTCAAGCCCACAGTAATCAGCTCAAAAATTCCTTATGTCACATTCTGTTCGTTGTTACATTGCAAATTAGACACTCAATAATAACAGCAGATAAATTCTGAAAAATTAATCTGAGTGGTTTCGATCTATGCTCAGATTTTCATTTCCTATTATTTTGCTATGTTTAAATGATTATTGGTAGAGCTCTATAGTTCAAGTGCTACTATGTTGTTTTTCCTTCTCTTTCCTCAAGAACATTTTACCTTCGTTAAATATTGTACTAAGGACTATTAGGGTATTTTACATAGTTAAGCCCGTAGACAATTTGACTAATTAGCGTTTTCAATACTGAGTAACTACAGGCAGCTCTCAGATTATTTTATTAAATAAATATATAGTGGTCTAAAGCAACGTCCCTTATACAGTTTTTCCCAGTTTAAAAATAATTAGATGTATTTTTTTTTTTTTAAATTCAGAACAACACTTTATTTTTTCTTCTTTGGGAATTTGAGATTAAGAAGAAATAGGACATAATATTCATTGGAAGATATGTAAATATGATAGAATATTGGTTTATAAAAAAATGTTATGAACTGAACACCAAACAGAACCAAAAAAAGAATTCTAAGCGGCTACAATTTTCTGGGACTCTTCTACCCAAACGAATAGAAAAATAAACAATGATAGATTTAATGGTCAATGATTATAAAAGAGAAAATAAGCCTTTTTATTAATATATCAGTGCCCGTATTTAGTCCTCTACTGCCATTACACACTAGTTTATTTTATCGAGAGTGATATAATTATTTCAAGACCTATCAATAATCTAAATATATCGGTATGAAAAGTGTTTGCATTAGTTACAAATATCTCCGACTATCTAATTTTGTAAAAACACAATTTTAAATAGAAATTGTTAGTTGAAACCATATAATTCTGAAAAAATTATTAGCATTAAATCAGAACACTTGAAATCATAACCATATTTACCAACCTCTCCGCTCGGGCAGGATATGACACAAGGTCAATTTTTTAAGCGGAGTTTAACAGGTTTGGATTCAGAGTTTTCCTTCTCCTAGACTAGTTGCCTCACCAAGGCTGAAGAACCTAGTCTGTCCTACTATTTACCCATAGCTGGAGGGAGAATTATTGGATTGATACCTTTCTCAAGGCTGTTAGTGCAATGTGAAATGCAAACAGTCTCGTCCAGGATTTGAACTCGTGTCGCCGTGTCCATTTCCTACGACGTTAACCATTACACCACGGGCCAATTGATAACAAAATCAGTAAAAGAGTATAGTTAAATAAGTAAATACGTAGACTGGGAAATAGAAATTGAAAATAGTGACACCTTAAACTGTGTGAGCCAGGGGTATGATCAATTAACGGACAGATAGATTGATTGACAACAAGGCTATAGGTGTCAGTCTATATGAAATTTAAAAAAAGATAAAGTTTTTGGAACTGCTCATCTCCTTAAGAGAATACTACCACCACCTAAAAGAATCAGCACGAAGGAAATACATAGACTGCATATAACCACTATCTTCCTTCACCCAATATCCTTGGTAAAGACAGCGTGAAAGATTGTGAAAAAACGAAAAGTAAAGCTAAATAATAAGACGCACAAAATTATCTGGGATTTTGAGATACAGACGGATCACCTACTCTCGGTCAGACAACCAAATCTAGTGACAGTTATACAAGAGAAACTGCCGAATACAGGACTTTGCCGTCCCGGTAAACAAAAGAGTAAAAGTGAAAGAAAGCGAAAAGATAGATAAGTAATTAGACCTTGCTAGAGAACTAGAAAAAAAAACTATGGAACATAAAAGTGACCGCGATAATAATGGTAATTTGTGCGCTTGGTAAAGACAACAAAGGTTTGGTAAAGAGACAGGAGAAATTAAAAATAAATACATGAGGGCATACCATCTAAACTACAACACTATTAAGATCGGTCAGAATACTGAGAAAAGTCCAAAAGACTTGCTATCACTCAGACTCCAATGGAAACCATCCGCTAATGCTGACTTTAAAAAACAATCAAATGGACTGAAATAATTATGATGATAATAATAATGTCAAAGAAAAAAAAATAGAAGAATAGCAAGTGTCGACTGTAGAGGGAATAGTGGTGGGACAGTTTATCACATAAGTGAATGAGGCAAACTATCTTAAATGGAATACAAGAAAGACACGACTGTGTTGCAAAGGTCATCCACTGGGAATTATGCAAGTATCCGAAATTTCATTATAATAACGAACGGTGTATGCCAAAACCAGAATCTGTTCTTGAAAATTATACAAATATACAAACAGGTCACTAATCCCGGCCAGAATACCAGACCTAGTGTGAATTTTTAAAAACGTACTTGACCATAGCGGATTTTATAATAAAGCAAACGTGAAGATGAAAATATAGACTAATACAGGGATCTTGCGAGAAATCAGAAGGAAGGTGACAGAGACACTAAGCACTGTTAAAGCCCTAGGAACAGTCCCCAAGAACTTGGAAAAGAGACTGTAGGGAACTTTAGAGAAAGAATTGAAAATGTCCTTACCACAGCACTATTAATATCTGCTAGGATTCTTAGACGTATCCTGGATACCTGAGGAGACTTGTTGCCACTCATAATCCAGCGAAAAATCCTTAGTTAAGTCTGATGTGGAAAACTTGCAATAAAAATAAAACTGTTAACCAAAAATGAAAAAGAATTGGAAATTAATACAGGTAATGAGAATATACAGTCAGAATATAAGGATGAAATTGGGCATAGAAAAATGGGCCATGCTAAAAATGAGAAGCGGAAAACGACAAATGGTGGAAGGAATAGAACTACTAAATAAAGAACGCTAGGAAAACAGGAAACTTACAGGTACCTGGTTCTACTGAAAGCCGATATCATAAGCTTAGATGAAAAGAAAACTTAAAAAGTATCTCTAGAGAACGAGAAAACTGCTTGAAAACCAACTATAGCAGAAATATAAAAATGATGAACACCTTGTTTGCCATCCTTGTAAGAAAGTAGATGATGGAAGAACTACAAAATTAGACCAGAGAACAAGAAAACTAATAACCATGCATAAAGCCTTACATCCCTGGGATGAAATACAAACCATACGTGTCAAGAAAACAAGGGAGAAGAGACCTTAAATGTAGCGTTGATACAGCGATACGGCAACTCGAAGACGGCATAAAAAAGGGGCGAAGAAAGACTAATTACAGTAACAAGAAACAACTCAAGCAATACAAGAATCAACAGAACAATAATAACTAAAAAACAAGTGGTAAAAAAAACAACTATACGGTTATTTCAAGCAAAAAATAAGTGAATCACGAGAAAACTTTGACTTGGCTAACAAAGGGAAAACTTCAGAAAGAAACGGGATCTTTTCTAATACCAGCACAAAATAATGTTATTGGGACCAACTATGTTAAAGCAAAAATAGATACGACGCAACAAAATAGGTAATTGTTGATGGAAATTAAACGATCACTCACATCAGCAAAATCAACAAATTAAAGCTAAGAGAGTATGAGACAAGACGCCACTGGGTGGGGAAGGTGATCCATTTGGAAGGGTGCAAGAAATTTAAATTTGATTATACGAACAAGGAGTATAGACAACTCAGAATCTGTCCAGGAGAATTCGAGATACAAACAGATCACCAAATCTCAGCCAGACGACCCGAACGAGTGGTAGCCCACAAAAAGAGTAAAATGAATAGAAAGCGAAAGATTTAAGTACCTAAACCTTGCTAGAGAACTGAAAATATTCATGGAACATGAAGGTGACTATGATATCAACTATAATAAAGGATTGGTAATAGTACTGGAGAATTTGAAAATAAGATGACCAGGGAAGATCTTCCAGATTACAGCAGTATAAGATCGGCCAGAATACTGTGAAGAGATTTGCTGTCACTCAAATTCCATTGGAAAACCATTAGTTTACGCTGGTGTGAAAAAGACTCAAAGGAGTAAAATAATAATTATGTAGCCGTCAAATGTGTATTACACTCGCTGAAAAATCCCCTCGAACAGTTTTCATGAGAGTGATGCACTCTATTCATTCGGCTGCAGCACGACAAAGAATAAAAAAAGAACAAAAACTCAGCAAAGTTAAGTGTTAGATAATTAGAAACATTTCTTCCATTCTTGATCATTTGAATTTTCTTCTCACTTTTGTTTGCTTAATCTATGCCCTTAGCGCATGCCTGTTTATCACGTGATTTTCCAATGCAAGAACGCATTCCGTAAATGTATACTGTAACTTGCACTGGGACCCTATGGACTTGCATTAATCGAATTCTTTTGTCTGGAATTTAGTGCCACAATAAACTAACGTAACTATTTTCAATCTAGATATTAAGGGATAAGTCGTGGAAGTAAAAGAAAAACGCCGCAATTCAGCGACAGTTTGCTTAGACGCAGGAATGATGCAAACGATTATACGGTTTCCATTGGAAAAGCCAGTCAAGATACTAAATTTGTTCAATTGTGTTCACTTGCTATAGAAGCGCTTCCATTTCGCCCAAAACGCAATGATAGACGATATATAAATTGTATAAAGTCTCTTAAATGAAGCATTAGATTACCTAGGCATTTTGTACAATATCGTAGGAAATTAGGCATTTCAAAATGACAGATAATGCTAATGAATGATTATTTTAGTTTATTTGTTTAACGGCATATCAACCACTTATGGGTTGTTTAATGCCCGGATTTGATTCATTGCTATATGTCTGGTTATAATTATGACAATCTAAAAAATTTCAGATTTATAGTTTCAAATATTCTGATCTAATACTTAATCTATACACAACTGTCAATAAGATATTCCTATTATTAATTATCTTTATCCATTTTATTGAATACATTTACTTGATTTAAAGTATTCTTATCTACTACACACAATTTTTAAATCGATCTATTTGACCTCTACTTGCAACAATAAGTGGTTCTATCAATCAGGGTCAGAATGGAGCAATGGCAATTAGGAGGTAGTCTACACTACCCCATATTCCAGAAGTGGAGCCTCACCATTGGATGCAGTTTAGTTTCATAACCTCGACACCTACTTATATGGAGTACCTGTCTGTCTGTTTAAATTTTCAAAGTTTCATTGATCTAATACTAATAATTTGCTCAAACTAAGGTAATTTCAAATATTTCAAGCAATTACATGGGATGAAAACCCATGAATAGCTAACTGCAATATTGTAGTCAGAGGATTCGAACTCTAGTCACGGTATTACGTTCAATTCTTTTCTAGTAACCTTGGGAAATGTATGAATCCTTTTAATGAAATAGTATTACTGCTTTTCTTCCACAGGGACGGCTCTGATACTAAATGATCCAAGAAGTTTGATATGTCATTACAACACAAAAAAACACAATTACTTGGTTTACATAACTAATGAGAATCATACTTTATAAACTATTAAAACTGCATGCAATTATAGAAATAATTTTCAATGTTCCCATCCTACATAAATAATTTTTACATAGTTATATGGATACAAATAAATCTTAAACTAATCTCTTTCATCAACTCATGTAACGTTGCGGTATTATCTTAAAGATTAAAATTATAAATAATAGACGACGCATGTTGTTCATATGCGAATCTGTTTTATTCAGACCCATTTATAGGAGTAAACACAAACCTGAGGGAGAAGCAGGCATTGCAAGGGTTTTTCAATATATCTCCTTTGCTGCCAGACCACTACCACCTCTTTCACTGATCCATACCAACGTTTCACCCTAACATCCTCCTTCAGGTTTCAAAACTCAACTGCCTTAATTTTTAATTTTTCTTACTCAGTTAAATGGTTTTCATTATTGCTATGTGACACTTATAACCCTATTCAACGTCACTCGTTTGTATAGACAGAGTTAAATAATTCCAAGTATTGCTATGTAACACTAGGCAATTCAATTAATCAGTCTGTCATTTGTTTACACACAGAAGATAAAACATACCTATTTTAAACAATTCAGTTCAGTATAAGTCATTTGTTTGCACACAGTTTGAATGTCAAACAGTTCTATTTTACCCATACATAGGAACCTATCATGATACGACTTTGTGTAAGAGTGGACCTGAGAGCGATGGCAATGAAGGGGTACCTCGTATTCCACAAATCTACCGCATTCATCATCATCATCATGTCGCGCCGCCAGCACGGATCTCCTTGACCCTCTCTCGCCACCCGTTTCTATCGTCCATCACTCCCAGCACGTCCTCAAGGCTACATCCTGTATTGATACAAAGCTGTTGTATATAGTGCGACGTGGTATGCTACAAAGAGAGAGGGAAGGGGAAGTTAATACCCATACCCCTTTATTTAAATCAACAGGCATTAAGAATGACCGTTAAAATGGTAGGGAAAAGAAGGGGCAAGCTATCTGCACTCTGTGCCCTGTAGTCTGTTGAACGAATGAAGTCTAGGTTACACAACTGGCATAACCTGACGAGGTGGTAGAAGAGGAAAAGGCGAGTGATTGATCCACAGTCTCTTCGCTCCCAAAAGGCCAGCTCGCGTAAGAGAAATTTGAAGGAGAATTTATGTTTGGATAAAGCCAGCGTTAGAAGCAGATCGCTGAAGTCAACCAGCCCCGGGAAAGATACGCACCCGTAAAAAAGAGAGAAAGAAATCTGAAAAGTGAGGACCCGTGAAAGATAAGTACAACACAAACCGTTTTCCTTCTACAATTCTTGAATATTGGAAAGTTATATGTATTGAAAAAAAAGAGAGACTGTAAAGGTTCTATTTCCCCAATAATTAAATTTATTGAATGAACACTACTACAAGCATCGGTCCGGCGACTTAGACACTTGCACTCAAGTAAGAGAAGAAAAAAGAGAAAGAAGAAAAAGGACTGTTGAGAGACACTTTTGTTTGATGTTTTCCAGTTGACTTAATATTGCCGGTATTTTAAAAAGAAAAGAGAAAGGAAAAAGAGACGGTTTCTTAATTCTCATGATTGTTTAATCATCGCCTATTAAATTTTTGTTGTATTTCAAATGCACCCTTGTGTAGAAATCTTTTAGTTGTGTTCTTTCCTCGATCGATTTGTCTTCTTTTGCATGTATCTTGTCTTAGCCTCGTACCGCTTTCATTAATTCTCGCTAAACGTCTTATTGCCTCCTTAAACATTACAAGAGAATTTTGGAAGTCTGTCTACAATTAATATTATCTAACCTAGAAATTCGTTCTTCCGTAGTCTGAGGGGGTATGAGGACAAAGGACTTGGTAGTGTATGTGAAAGTAAGTTGGCAGCCCTTTAACAACGTGCGAGGTCGGTCTAACCCTGAATTAGCCTCTACATTATTTGTCTGTTTATCGTACGCCCGGAATAGGTGTCATGACCGGGATTTATATTGTAGAATGTCAAGTGATTGACTGCTCTCGGTGATACACATTCTGCGTAACAGCATTCTACAGAGGACAATGACCGCGATATCGATCTCTTCAGGTCAGAGTAGAATTAAACGTCACAATAGATTCTAGCTGGTCGTCCTGCCTTTCATCATCCATGTGAAGGGCTCCACAAGAGTATATCGCTTACGAGTTCGTCCTTACTTCTCCAGCAGTGTCCTCCATTACTGGAGCCAAACCATCAGATTCTTTAGTGTTTTCACTGTCTACAGAGATGTATTCTGTGTATTCTATGACCCCAACCGACTGGGTTACGTTTTAGAGACACTTTTGATTCCATTTAAGAAAACCAAAATTACACGTTACATCGATCATCAACATTTAAAAAGAGTCTCCACCACCGTAGTATTACGTGTACAGTCTCAACCATATAGAAAGAGTGAAGAGTACATAGAATCAATGACTATTTTATAGCCAAGAGGAAATCGGCATTGTTCGACAGGGTGTTGGGCTTCAATTTTTCGTCTATATATATATATATATATATATATATATATATATATATATATATATAAGAGAGAGAGAGAGGAGATGTGTTTGTAAAATACAAACACACTCGCTGATCAACCAAATTGATCTTCCCGCTTATCAAATGAGGGCTTGATCTCAGCATATGTCCAAAATTCTTTTTACTCGATCAGGCACGATTTTCACAATTCTGATGTTTTCTGCTATGATCTGAAGTTAGGATATTAATGCCAGATCCTTTAAACGTTGAAAATCAACTTGTAAATATTTTGTAAAAGAGAATGTTTTATACAACATAATCTATAATTGTTTATCTGAACAAAGATATGAAGACTTGTTTTTTGGGGTTTTTCTTTAGCCCGACCAACACAAAAAATTCTTAAGTCTGCAATTATTCCATTAGAACTTCTTCAGTTGAGCAAAGTGCATTGTTCTGTAAAAAGATTCCACTGACGTCGTATAAGACTTATCACGGAGGGTTTCAACAGGTTTTCAAAGAGATTCAAATAGATAATAATCGAAGAAGTGTCTTTCACATGAATGATTATTTCCCTGAAGAATTTTGGCCAAACTATCATACAGCATCAATCAGCTTATTTCCCTCTCAAAGCGAATCCTGGTGGCCTGATAGCACCAGAATAGCAAAACACGCACTCTTCTATCCAAAATATTCGCGAAAATCTGAGATTCATTGAACTAGAGATTTAATAATTTCCAATTACGACAGTTGCCTACACATTGAAGAGGAATGTGGTGGTTACTTGTACCAGGATATTCAGCAAGAGCACTTCAAATGATATACAGCTCTCTATTTCCTCATTCATTTAGATTGAAACAACCAGAAATTTGTGCCGCAGTTGCCGTTTCGCTTTTTCATACTTGGAAGAAAAGACTGTTTACTTCTCACATCGATAAGTTTGGGCATAGAATACCTTGTTAGTGGTTCATATAATTGTAATTCGAACCTCTTCAGAAATGTACTCTCTACGACCTGGTATTCTGGATATGGCAATAAACAGCATGAGTAGGTGAGGCTCGAGTTAGGCAGATAAAGAAAGCAAGAAGTATTTTGATTGTGTTGAAAATTCCATAAAAACCTTTGAAGATTCCTGGTTGCGCTGAAAATTGTGTTGAGAGGAAGTTTATAGAACTAAGAAAATATTTTGATTTTAAAGATCGAAATAAAATGATAACGAGAACTATTTTATTTAATAAGAATTCTGATTTAAAAAATAATGCATCTAGTAATAGTACTAGTTATAGTCTTCGATTGCTTCCTGTTATAATTGATACATATTTCCTGTTATTAGAGCTTAGATTACGCTTACTTAATCCTCTACTGAAGAGTAAGACCCTTAGTATGACACTGAATTGCTTCCGTTGATGAGGCTCCACCTCCAGAGTTTTGTGAAGTATAAATTAGTCCTCTACTGCCAGTGCACACTAGTTTATTTTATCGAGAGTGATATATTTCAAGACCAATCAACAATCTAAATATATCGGTATGAAAAAGTGTTTGCATTAGTGACAAATATCTCCGACTATCTAATTTTGTAAAAACCCAATTTTACATAAAAATAGTTAGTTGAAACCATATAATTCTGAAAAAATTATTAGCATTAAATCAGAACACTAGAAATCATAACCATATTTACCAACCTTTCCGCTCGGGCAGGATGTGACACAAGGTCAATTTTTAAGCGGAATTTCACAGGTTTGGATTCAGAGTTTTCCTTCTCCTAGACTAGTTGCTTCACCAAGGCTGAAGAACCTAGTCTATCCTACTATTTACCCATAGCTGGAGGGAGAATAATTGGATTCATACCTTTCCCAAGGGTATTAGTGCTATGTGAAATGCAGACAGTCTCGTCCAGTATTTGACTCGTGTCGCCATGTCCATTTCCTACGACGATAACCATTACACCACGCGCACCTCCTTTCTTGAAATCCTAACAGTATCCTAAAGTATATTCAATAAAAAGTAACTTTTATAAGCTAACATTCAAATAAATAAAATTACACCATCAAATAGACCCGTGAGGTGTCGATATGTCGTTAAATTAATCGGAAAGAAAAAAACTTTATCCCAATCTGAACATTCAAGACTTCGTACCATCAAAAAGATTTTCTGACCGATATATCAACTTACAAGATTTTGATTTTCATCAACAGTGCATCAGTGGTAAATCCATTGATTAAAAATCATAAAGCTACTTTTAAAATATCCTTCATTTGGATGCATTTAATCCAAACGTATCTTGTATTTCAAATATTATACGGCGAAAATTTCAAGTAAAAGTTTTATTGATGGTATATCAAGGATTGAAATATTTCTGATAGATCATCAGTTAAGTGCAAAGCGTATTTAAAATGTTTGTTGCTTCAAAAATTGAATTTAAAATTCTATTTTTTTTCAGTAGATTCTTGGTGGCGCTGTAACAAATATTGTTGAAATGTTCTTATGAAGGTTGGAATTATGTTTTGTTTGTCATGGGTATAATTGTGTCAATATCCTTCAAACAAAATTTCAAATTTATAAAAAATTACGTTACAATACCTTTTGGTAAAATGTTACTAATCATCAGATTTTCGTTGTGGTAAAAAATATCGGCATTTCTGATTTTCGTATAGAAGTATTTACAGATTGGAAAATAGACTTTGAGTATATTTTCTTCTCTATGCAAAGGATTCAGAGTTTGAAAATCTTCTCTTATTTGTCATGACTTTTTTTTTTTTTGAGTGTTTTGAGATTCGATACGCACTTTGAAAAGGTTGCCTTGTTTATATATATTATATATTACGAAAGAGAATATTTACGGACTGATTTATGCATAGAAGTATAACTCCTACATTTCAGTGAGAGGATTATAGATTTCTGTGGTAATTCTAAAAAATTTATGAAGTTTTGTCTCTCAAAAAGTTTTTTTTTGTTTAATTCAATTCAACAAAGTACGAAGATTTTACTGACATAATAAATCCATATGGTTAAACTATCAAATCTAACATGCTATATACATGCATATAAAAGCAACATTTATATGTGTAGCGATAATATAAGCCTCTCAAAGTTTTGTCTTTTATGTTCCACAATGTTCAGAGTGATATTAGTATGTTGTCTTATAGACCTAAGATCACATAGTAACATTGCCCCGAAAACATAACCCTGAAGAGGGTATAATAAAAAACTGAAACGTGGTTATGTTATTCATATAGGAATAAATATCATATGATAATGTTTTTTGTTTGTTTTGTTTTTCCTATTTACTCGCTGTGGTATTTTTGATTGTCTTCTTATATATGATTAAACTTTAACGCTAAAAGACCTTTTACTTCGTAAATTCTTTACAGTACTTATTACACAAAAATGCAGAATATATATGCACAAAGTGTATGTGGGTCTTCAAATAATTACCAAACGGAACACATTCTAGAATATACACTATGATTTGTAGCATAAAAATGATATATGGTTTTCTTCGTCAAATAAGATTACCATTACCACTTAAAGTTTGCGTAATGCATGTGGGGATTACTGATTTACTTATTACCAAGCCACCTATTGACAACTTGAGGTTAAAAATTAACTGCTAATATGTCTAAAAGTTAATTTAAATTATTTCACTGCTACATCAAAAGACAAAAATGAAAGGAAATCCATTTTAGAATTGCATTCGCGTTGTGCAAAAATGCTGAGTGGCCATTATTAAATAAAATACTGGAAATTTGCACCATATATTTCCTTACCCATATTATTAAGTTGTTTGTTTTTTTTTGTCAATGCTGACGAATAAGATTGTTCAATTTGACACTGCTTTTTCAAAGCAGATGTTACCACGAACATATCGATAAATTTTGACCTAAGACTTTTAAAAGAAATCTTCACTGAAACCCGTACACGCACAAACGAGCTGACCACAGATTGTTCTGACCCACACATATACGTAGGTGTAAGTTTTGTAGTTACTGCACAGAGTTAAGTATAAAAACAAAGAACGTATACAGTAATACGCAGTTAAACCAACGTCATCAATATTAATGATAGAATTGTTTTGTATTTAATCGTTTTTCAGAGTTTGTTAGAAAGACACTTCTACAGCTGACACATTATTCTTACGTCGAGAGGTAGTTCACCTCGGTAACATATGGGGCATATGTGACTACTACAAAGAGCAGAAGGTTTGGTTTCTTTGTTTTATGGCTTATCAAACTTCGCGGGTTATCTAATGTCAGAGTTATCATTTTAGCAGACGCGGAGTGGTGCTATTTAACTCATGCTGGGAAGCGGTTTGAGAAGATTCTTGTCTTTCTCAAGGTCATTACTCCTGCCGTGAACGAAATAGCACGACACGAGTTCGATCGCGATTATTACGAAGTGACAGACTTGCACATTAGTTTCTACGCTACGGGAACTCTTGCAAAGAACAGAAAAAAAGGGAATACAAACACTATATATATATATATATATATATATATATATATATATATATATATATATATATGATGCATAAAAGTAATGAGACATGAATATTTATTTTGTGTTATTTATTTTTTATCACATTTACCAACCCCTCCGCCCTGGTATGATATGACACAAGATCAATTTTTAAGCGGAGTTTAACAGGTTTGGATTCAGAGTTTTCCTTCTCCTAGACTAGTTGCCTCACCAAGGCTGAAGAATCAGTCTGTCCTACTATTTACCCATAGCTGGAGGGAAAATAATTGGATTCCTACCTTTCCCAAGGGTATTAGTGCTATGTGACATGCAATCAGTCTCGTCCAGGATTTGAACTCATTTCGCCGTGTCCATTTCCTACGACGATAACCATTACACCACGGGCACCTCCGTTATTTATTTTTTATTGTTCCCATGTAGTTTCAACATCAATTGTCGTCAGGGGAATGCATTTTGAGAAAAAAATGTTGAAAGATTTGATAATCTTTAAAAGAGATTATATACTATTAGAGAAGCCACGGAAAATTAACTGGTGATATAGCATATCCAGTTCTTCTTGAATATATGTTTCTGCGCACACAGTGACTCCACAAAATCTTTGTGCGTTTATATCTTATTTGAGTGCCTAGTGGGGAGAGTGTTTGCCAATGGTCCAGGACACCTAGATTCAATACCGTGTCGCGTCATACCAAAGACTTTAAAAATGGTACTTGATACCTCCTTGCTTAACACTTAGCAATATAAGGTACGTATCGAGGGTAAAGTGGAGCAATCCAGAGAAAGCAGTAGCACCCTCCCCTACACCTCGGTGTAGTAGCTATTGAAAAGGGAGCCTTCTGGTCGCCTTCGACTCCGGTCGCCAGCTTTACTTACTTATATAGACAGAGAAAAATGGATATTAATAAGTAGAGCATTGAATCAAATGACCGATGACAGTATAATCACTATAATAATAACAATATCATTTGGAGTTACCTGAATATATTCAGCAGTTATTGGTGCGTAATTCTGTGTTTGTAAATGAGGGAAAATGGGGGCCTTTATGCATGTACAAAGAAAATAAATTTTGACTGCAGTAGCTAGAGTACAGTTCACCTTCATTGACTTTTATGTAGGGAAAATATTTAATTTCCACAATGTGGGGAGACATATTAGAAATCATGATTCCTGTAGGAAAAACCTGTTCAAACATTGATACATATCTTTTGTTATTAATAAGTACGGAGCATAAATTATTGAAACACACACACACATATTTGTATCCTAAAATTGTATCTTGAAAAATCAATTCTAACATTAACATATACCTTTCACTCTCCGCTTCAAGCTAATCAATGGACTGCTGCTGACTTTAATTTTCGAAAATGACTGTTGTCATTCCATTCTATTAACTGCGATCTTCCAAGTTTGAAAAATCAGCTTGAGATGTCTTGCTACATGCCCAGTGTCATCAAATACGGAGATAACTTCATAAATAGAATTATTTTTGGTTGCTTGTAAGTTGTTAATTGACTTAATCTAAAAGACTAATCATGAGGAAAGTTGGTATGAGAGTCCCATATTTTGAAATGTTTTTTTTTTAACAGGATTAGTAAAGGTAATTTCAGACTACCTCTTAATTGTCTGCAGCATTTTGACTTCAAATTCCTCGTACACTCTGTAGCCTGGTTTAGAATACGTTATTCCATGGGGAGGAATAAAATATCAAAAAATAAAGAATCTGGGTCATATGTATAATACTGAAGGCCAAAAATTGGTGAAATTCTACTCCTGGAGATCTAAAGAATTAGGAGTGCCCTTCGTTGACATTACTCACCGTTTTACTATCACCGGGTGGTAACAACTGTTAGAGACCTATCTATGGGTTAAAAAGAGGTTTGAAAATTATTAACATTAGTGGGTTGATTTTAATCAACAGAATCCAGTAGATGGGTTACACTTCGGCCGGCCGTGGTGTCAGTGACACGGATCTGGTCGGATGTGTCTCGTCTCTGGACATAGCTCAAGCCTCAGGGGGCGTCCACCCAGGCTTTAACCCTCCTCAGAGGGGTTAGGTTTATCGCCTGGAACATGAGGTACACCTTTTAGGGGAATGCCGATGGGGCCAGAGGCATTTTTTGGAATGCAGGGCGAGTCTGGGCTACGCCCTTCGTCTGGATCCATCTTAAAAAGGCCTTGTGCCACGCTCGACCAGATGATGAGATGGCTGACAAATTCTTCAACATTAGAGAGGAATTCTTGAAGCCGTATAACTATAAAAATTAGTTGCATCACTCATTTTAAGACGGTAAAATTGTTTTAAAATTATTTTTGGAAGTTACTTGAAACCAAAGAAAAGGTGAATACATTTATCATTGTTATAGTTGTAGAAGGGCTAAACACCCATTCAGCACTCTACTAGATTGACTGGTTCATAGCTATAGATAGCCCATGACTAAAGACTTCAAGTGATGGATTTAATGAGCTGGTCAAGACTGCCTGGGGCGGATGCTGGGGGGGCTTAGCATTCGCGTCGCAAGGCAGAGACAGATATTCCTCGACTGACTTGCTCGTCGAGCCACAGAAGGCGGTTCCCCCCGACTCTGACCCTACTAGGAGGGGCTGGGTTTATTGTCTGGTGCCTGCAAAGCCTTTTTTAGAATGCCGACGAGGCCCTGGGCATATTTAGGAATGCCGGGCGTGTCTAGGCTAGAGTCCAGCGCTGGGCCCAAACTTAAAAGGCCTTGTGTCGTACTCGCCCATTTGGTGGTGCGCGCGAGACAATCTGTTTTAATAAGCTGATTAATATTCGGATTGATCTTACTTGGTTTGGCTATACAGCATTTTGACCCTTCTGCATTTCTTGTAAATTCTCTTGTTAATTGTTTGTAAGTTATTGTACATTGTTTGTTTTTTTTGTTTTTGGTTTTTGTTTGTATCCGTTTCAATCGGATATTGGTGCTGAATAAATATATTAAGCACTCAATTTTCTCTTTGCATTATTCATCTTGACCATACAACAGCTATCAATGCTATTATTGAATAAGAATAGTCAAAAGAAACCATCTAATAGTGAATAAGTTATTGGTATCAGATAGGAATAATTGAAACCATATAAATATGGAAAATGATTATTTTAAACAAATAAAAAATTCTTAAAATTTAAATATCAGCTGTAAACTTTCTTTTTAAATAGATTTCCCATTATACAAGTTGAATCTGCATTCTAAATGTCCCGGAGAATTATTTCATTTAGACAAAAGAAACTTTAAAATAAATGTATATCTTGGGCAAAACCAAGAAAATAATAGATGAGAGAACAAACGTAAATGAAAAATATGTAACAACAAATGAACATAAAGTAATAACATTGATATCGACTTGTTAAATTTAACAAAATCATACATGGTCTTTTTATAAAGTCATCAATTCACATATGAATGAAAACATTAAATAAAAAGGTGATAATTGCATAGAGATATGTTGTATTACATAACGTTTTTGATTTGTCATACTTCTTCCTTAATGTGTACTGTGTATTTAGATAATTAAATATTAGCCTCTTTTCTTTTAAAAATGTGGGCGTTTTAGATTTTAGTTGTTTTTTTTTTTTTACTTCTCTACTATTAGTTTATCTTTTTTGGCGTTCGTCTGAAAGACATTTCCTTTAAATGAAAGCAGTAGTGTTTTTAAATCTATCACCCTCATTCATTGACTTAAACAGAATTATATGAAGCCAAATAAAAAGGGTGAAATGAAACCTTTCCAAATGAAACATTTCCATCGCACTTTCGAATAATCTCTTTGCCTCCTGCTTTTATTTTCAGCTTTCAATCTCAGACATAGCCATTCCATTAATCCAATTTGCTACGTCTGATTGTCTACATTTGATTACTTATTTGTGTGCGTGAATGGATTAGTCAATCTGAAACCATAGATATAGGTATATATTTTGAACACAATTATTTCTTACGTATCTACATATGTTATGAGGCAACCATGTCTTAACGGTTATCTTCGTTGGATGTGGATTTGCCAACCCGAATTCAAATCCTGAACGAGAATGCTTGCATTTCACATAGCGAAATACTTTATACTCTCCGACAACTATGGATATAAACTAGGGCAGACTGAACTAAATTTCTATTTGTCCAACCTGTCTCAGCGACAGAAAACTGAATTCAAGCCTTTTGTAGACCAGGAGAAAGATGAGTTATGCTAGACTCTCCCTGCCAAAGATACGCTTGATTTTGTCGGAGGGACAAAACAAGGGAATTGTCCCGGGATATTTTTGATTTTGATCTAAACCAGGCTCAGACTCATTTTGTCTTTTTGGAGACGAAGAAAGGTTCAATAAATGTAAATGAAAGCAAAAGAAAACCATTGCTGCATTATATTAATTCATGCTGTTTTCATTTACAGTCTTTATTTAGAAAAAAGAAAGACTCCGCGGCAGCTACCTCAACCACATTACTCTAAACTGGTTCACTTTTATTGAAATATTACTGTAACATAATGTAATTAAAGTAATATCTTTAAGCTCTTCTGTCTCGGCGTCCACATATCTAGGTTCCATAAGGTATATGTATGTAAGTGCGAGGCATGTTCTTAGGAGCATATATGCGTATAAGTTGACGGTTTGGAGGGTAAAGGGAGCGTTTATATGTTTACCCAACCTCATGACACAAAATCAATTTTAAGGAGATAACTCATTTAAATTCATTTTTCATTTTCTTAGATTATTTTCCCAACTCAACACAAAAAAATCCAATCTATTTACCAATAGCTTTAGGAATGAGAAAGGAGGTCATACCTTAGCACGAGAAGTAAAAACAAGGAATAGAATATGGGTCCATTCTTTCTTTAATATTCTTAGTTAAAGACCTACTCTTGTGTTGAAAATTGTAAGAAATTAGGATTAGTTACTTTGTTTAATCATATTTACCAACCCCTCCACTCGTTCAGGATATGACACAAGGTCCATTTTTAGGCGGAGTTTAACAGGTTTGAATTCAGAGTTTCCCTTCCCCTAGATTAGTTGCCTCACCAAGGCTGAAGAACCTAGTCCATCCTACTATTTACCTATAGCTGGAGGGAGAATAATTGAATTCATACCTTTCCCAAGAGTGTTAGTGCTATGTGAAATGCAATTAGTCTCGTCCAGGATTTGAACTCATGTCGCCGTGTCCATTTCCTACGACGAAAACCATTACACCACGGGCACCTCCTGTAGCGTTACTTTGTTTAATGGCATATAAACCTTTGCAGACTATTTAAAGACAAGCCATCCTTGTAGAAGAACCGTATTGATTCTACTTCCCCCAGAGCTGGAGGGATAAAAGTGCGTATACCACAGAACTCCCTTTGTTTAAAAATTTGAGGAACATTTACAGACTTGACTAAAGTGATGATAACTATTTGCGGTAGTTTACATGAGCAGCTTAAAAGATCACAAATGATAGCCTCATTTCACGTTAAGACAGTCCAACAAAACGTCAATGACCGATAATCACATTACGAAAATGCATATGTTTTTTTCGGAAAATGTTCTGATATCAGTAATTGTAAACGTTTGTTTCATAAAATCTAATGAGACCCCCAACCAGCTCCAGCAAATTGTATTTTGATGTTGTCGATCAGAAAATAGAAAACTCCGCCCCTTTTAATAGGGGAATTATTAATTACCATATAGTATGGAATTCGTTCCTATTACCTTTCTTCTCCTGTCAGCAGGGCTTTGAAAACAGTGATCGTTTCCATTGCAGATGTGTGACCACACCCTACCAAAAAATGGATGTACTGAGTATTATACTACGAAAGCTATAGTAAACCTAATAATTAAGGTGATATAAAAAAAATGAAACCCAAAGATTTTTTTGGGGTATACATAAATTTATCTCATCCCTTTTCTTCCTTCACTACGGAAGGGCATCGATCACATTGAGAGCCTTTGTTTTCAATGTTGGAAAGAAACTCTAACTAAAGATATTTCAGTTGAATGCACCCGTTCCATTGCACATGAACGCTTTTAAAAGCACTTTGAATTTTACATGAACTGCAGAATATATATATTAAAGCTCACTGTCTCTGTGTGAGAGCATCAATGTGTCGAAAGAGTATATGAAAACAAAGTATTCTTACGTAACAGTTTACGAGAAAGTCTATGAGCTATATGAAATTTGCTTTCCAGTTCGATTATGGGGATTTAAAGTCGCCAAACACCAGGTGAAAAATCAAATACCTCCGATTTCGAGGA
Source organism: Sepioteuthis lessoniana (assembly GCA_963585895.1). Lineage (NCBI taxonomy): Eukaryota > Metazoa > Mollusca > Cephalopoda > Myopsida > Loliginidae > Sepioteuthis > Sepioteuthis lessoniana. The sequence continues at coordinate 94,101,123 of OY757911.1, read as the reverse complement.
AAATAACAGCTATTAGGCTCTAAGTAAAATTATACAAAATATAATAAGATATAACATTCTTAATAAGATTTATAACACAGTTCAGAGCCCCTTTGAAAGACTAAATGCACCCTATTTTCATGGAAAATTCATAAAGAATAAATTTGTTTTTTTACTGTAAAATTCTACGAGAAAGACAATGAACTACATGAAATTCACTTTTCAGTGCGATTAGTGTCTTATTGGGAGTAAATGCCCCCTGTAATAATTCAAATACTTCTGATTTTAATGAAACAAAAATCATATTGATAAGAGTCAGTATCTTTATGTGGAAGTTTCCACCAATTTGATCTTTGGCAACTGGGGAAAATGCTGAATTAGATTATCGAAGTGTTAATTGATTTGATAAATCATTAAGTTGTAGAGTTTTAATTATTATTCATTTTGATTTTCTTATTGATTATCACTACATTTTTGAAATATTTAAATCTTTATGCGGCCATGTTTTTGATATAAAGTTTGCCAGCATTATACTTGATTTGTTAAGAATCATAAAGAGTCATAATGAAGATGTTACACTACAATGATCATATAGCTTTAATCTTTAACATTGTGATGCTTAAATGAATATTGCAATATGTATGCTTTTATAATTTTCCTCAAGCTTTCTTGTACTTTAATATTACATGCAAAAGGCGTAGTCTATGTTATGGATTCTTCAATTTGTGAACCAAAATATTTAGATAAAGAATACGAAGTTTATATGCAACCATGATTATATCTAGTTAAAAAGAAGCATCACTTTTAGACAAACTGGCATTCCTTTTCATTGAGTTAAAAGGATTGATATAGATTTATAATCTACATGTTTGTTAACAATATTTTTATTCGGATAAACGCGTACTGAATAGAATAGTATCTAAGATTATATTATTTTTGGCCAAATCCTTGCAATAAACGCTTGATAATATTATTGAAGCAGTAATTTTCATAAATTAGAGAACAATTTTAAAGGCCATATCTTAACCCAGTCAACTACAGGTATTTATAAGATTAATATATATATATATATATATATATATATATATATAGCTGTACAAACTATTAAGACAGGTGTATATTTTAACGTCAGTGAATAATGAGTTCTGTTTTTGAGTATTTTGTAATTTATACATTAGAAAAAATTACAAACAATACTTGTTTAATACAATAACAATTCAAAAGTTGGCATAATTAAAAATTCTTAGTTTCAGTAATATTTTCGTTATATGATATAAGCTTGCTTTAAGACACTTATCTTATGTAAAAAGTACTTATTTCATGCTATATATGTTTATTTTTTTTTATTGTTATAAGGTTTTATAATGTTTAATATTAATCAAACATTTAATATCAATAAAAGCAAGAACTATTTTAATTTACTTAATGAATGTTCCAGAATTTTCATTTCAGAGCCATAAATTTTATATTTCCAAACATAAATCCTCAATATGTCAAGAGTATCTTATAAAAACAAAATTATTTCCTACCATGGACAGAGCACTTCACAGGCTAAAATATCAAAAAAAAGCAAATTTTAGGTGTATAGTACAAGTAATTAAGAAAAAGATTGAAACTGGGTAAATAAAAGACAGAAATTAACTGTGGAAGGCCAGAAAAATTAATTAAAAGTATTGTAAATATCAAAATACAGCGTTCGAGAAATAGTACTAGATCTAGTCAGAAATTAGGCTCAGATCATACTCAAAAATTTGGCACAAAAGTTCACTCTTCAACCATCAACAGAGCACATTAAAAAAAGGCCTTCATTAATGAGTGGCAAGAAGGAAACCATATCTAAGGCAAGAAAACTGACAAGAACGACTTGAATTTTCCAAAAAACACAAGAAATGAAACGCTGAACAATGGGAAATGTATTATGGAGTGAGGAATCAAAATTTGAAATGTTCAGTTAAAAGAGAGAAAATATGGTCGGAAGAAGGGTTGGAGGGCAAATGAAAGATGTTTGCTTGAAACTTATACTAAAACATGGGGGAGCTTTTAACAAGGTTTTGCGCATGTTTAACTGCAAAGGTCAAAATTAATGTAATACTGAATGCTGTGAAATATAGACATTATGATAAACCATGCCTCCCTTCTGGTAAAATTCTAATACGTAATAGTATCCCAAACACACAAGACTAAAAGTAAAGTTATTTAGAGCGGAAGAAACAATTTGGGTATGTTCAAATTATGAAATGGCCACCTCAAAGTCCAGATTTGAATATCAGACTCTTCGTGGTTGGTTGGGTTTTATTGCATATCAACCTTATTTAACGCCAAATTCATTTTTTGTAAATAATCAGTTCTATTTCAAACAATTCAGTTTAGCATGAGTACATAGTTTGTCAAAAACATTTCTATTTATAACTATTCAGTTTATCCAAACAGTTCTAATTCAGCTAATTCAGTTTAGCGTATGTACATATTTTGTTTATACAGTAAAATGTCAAAACAGTTCTATATATAACAATTCCGTATAGTATAAATACAGTTTCAATGTCAAAAACAGTTCTATTTCAAATAATTCACTTTCACATAAGCACGCAGTTGAAATGCAAGTACGCTTTAATTGTCAAAAAATCATTTTAAGCTATTCAGTTTCGTCAAACAGTTCAATTTAGCATAAGTATGCCGTTAGTTTTATTTAAGCCATAGATAGGGCCCTATCAGGTGCTACCACGCTTAGTCAGAGTGGACCTGGGAGTGATGTCAATTAAGGGGTACTCCGCATTTCCTAAAACTCCATTATCACCGAAACCTATCAGATTTTAGTGTCATATCAGGACACTCGTTGAGGGGGTCTTACTCCTCTGCAGAGGTGTAGTCTGTGTATTCTACAGCCCCTGCCAACTGGGCAAAGACTCTTCGTGGGATTATTTAGAACAAATAAAGACTGAAAAGCAACCAAAAACCAAAGAACATCAGTGCAAGCCCTATAAGACGCCTGGAATAATATACCTTTGGATTATATTTATAAATCATAACTTAGTAACGGTAAAAGAATAAATGCTTTTCAATCTGCAAAAGATATATATACAGAATATTACAGATTTTGAGTTATTAAATGTGATAAATATCAACTTCATATTGTTTATTAATTATATTATTATATACTTAACACGAATTTCTTTCATTTCTTTTGATAGTATATAGAATTGTTGCGAGGTTATTAAACCTGTCTATTTTTTTGTACAGTAGTACATATAAGTTGGCTAACGATGAACTTAGCAGATTCAATGCAGTCGCAAAATAACAGCAACAAAGTGGGTAACTGGAAAGAAAAGATAAAAGAGGATGGCGAAGAATATAATGTATTACCTATGGATAGAATTACCGATATTTCCGTTTAGCAGATAAGATCAACAAATTACCGAAAAAAACCGGAAGTATGTAAGTTCCGTTAACCAGCCATAAACAGAAAAATTCGTGAGGCAAAGAGGATGTTCATCCTTCCACATGGGACTTAAAAGACAATATAAAGTCTGTAATTTTGGACTGAAGGCAGAGATCCAATGGTCGCTCAAACGAAGTTCCGCTGGTCTCTCAAGAGAAGGCAGAGACCTGCTGGTCACTCAAGCAACCCTCTCAGTTCCTCGCGTGTGTTCTCCATCGACGTCGAAGAACAAAAATATAAATTGTATTTTTATATATCTAGGAGATTTTCGGGTTTTTTTCAGCGGTTCAATATGTGACATAGGCTCCCTTTTCAATAGTTACTACATGTTAATGTAGAGGTGGATAATACTTTATTTCCTGGATTGCTCTACTTACCTCTGACCCGGACCTTATAATACGAAGTTTTGAGCAAGGTGGCATCAAGAAACATTTTTTAAATCTTTGGTGTAAGACGGCCTGGGATTAAACTCCTATCTCCCGGATTGGTGAATATTTTTGCAAATAGGGTGGTATATATACATATACATGTAAGAGTTTGACCAGAAGGCTCTGTTTTCAAAAGGAATCCACTTTACTCTTGATACATACCTTATATTGCTGAGTGTTAAGCAAGGAAGTATGAAGTACCATTTTTAAGGTCTTTGGTATGACGCGGGATTGAACCCAGGTCTCCCGGACCATTGGCGAACATTCTTTCCACTAAGCCAATGAGCCGGTATATATGTAAGTAAAAAGTAAAGTTAGCGACCATAGTCGAGGGTGACCCGAAGGCTCCCTTTTCGATAGCTACTACACCAAGGTGTAGGGGAGGGCGCTACTCCATTCCCTGGATTGCTCCACTTTATCCTTGAACCGTACCTTATAATGCTGAGTGTTAAGCAAGGTGGTATCAAGTTCCATTTTTAAAGTCTTTGGTATGACTCGGGCCATTGGCGAACACTCTAACCGCTGGGCCAAGGAAGGAAACATTGTAACAAAATAAATTAATGTTTCAAATTTCAAATGTATAAGAATGTGTTATGGTTTGTTTTTTTCATAATCGGTAAAAATTAAATGAACTTCAAAACATTATTTGTTTACCAGGATTTTAACAATTGATAAACACTGATAAATAGTTCGTTTGTATTGCTTGTTTTTGTTGTCTAAAAAAAACAACAAAAAACAAAATGAGTTTGGCCATGTTAGCATGTGTTAAAATCTACGCAATACACAGAATGTTTACAGAAATAAATCAATTTATTGATTTTCAGGATTTTTGCTACACTGTTCGTAATTACAGCCAAGGTTAATTCTCTTAAGTCCGTAATATTGTTTTAGGTGTTTATTATATGTTTCGATATTAAATGTATGATTTATGTTACTAATAACAAAAAGCTGACTTAAGTAAACAGAAAAGATTATTTAGAAAAATAATACCTTTAAATAATAAATACTTTCTCATTAAGTTATGGATTTATAAATGTATCTATGTGTTCAACGTTATCTACGGCATTAAAATGCAAATTTTACAATGGCCAGTTAGCAAAGTATGAATTTAGGGTGTCGTTCCGAATAAGGTTCAGAAAATTTTCAGATGGCGAATTGTTGATCTAATAATAGTTATTTTTACTCGATTAAGAAATCCAAAGTTATATTTTTACTAGATTAAAGACCACTGATATTCACAACTGATTGATTTCAATGGTATTTTAACCGCTCGAGATTTATTTTATTCTCGACGTCGGTAAATTACGTTCGTATAAAAATTTTTGCAGAGTTACTTCTTAAGATATTTTTTAAAACTCGGCCCAATCGAATAATATTAATTTTTAACTGGTGTGTGACATGCAAATAGGAATCAAACAGGCACTACCTGAACGGTTTTGAGTTAACTTGTGACAATAATGAAGGAAAACTGCACTCTCCCTAATGCTCCAGGACTGGAACCTTCTCAACTAATTCAAGTGTCATACATAGGACACTTATATATATATATATATATATATACACACAAATTTCATTTAACATAATAGACATTTTATGTCTCCATTCCAATTCCCGTATTACTTTTATCGTATTCGGGGGGGGAATTGATTTATGTATTGTCCATAGTTGTATGTATCCCTTGTAATTTCTTCCCGACTTTGGGCCATCATCAGGGGAGGATCTATTACAAAAGTGATTTAACTTTTGTTTTAGCATATTACTACTATGTAAGAGCGTCTTTACCGTTGGAGATTATGGCGTTTGCTTTTAAATGGGTTTCTATAATAAGTGTCAGCAGCTAAAGACATTTAAGTACATTACTACTGACTCTAATTATAGAAACCCATTTAAAAGCAAACGCCATAATCTTCAACGATAAAGACGCTCTTACATAGTAATAAGCTAAAACAAAAGTTACATCACTTTTGTAATAGATCCTCCCCTGATGATGGCCCAAAGTCGGGAAGAAAGTACTAGGGATACATAAACTATGGACAATACATAAATCAATTCCCTCCGAATACGATAAAAGTAATACGGGAATTCGAACGGATCCAGAAGAAAATATGTAGACATAAAATGTCTATTGTGTTTAATGAAATTTGTATTAACGAAGAAATGCTGCCTATATATATATATATATATATATATATATATATATATATATATTATAGATAATAGAATTGTTATGGACCATCGACTGACATAAAAATACCTAAGAATAATTGACCTTAAATGAGAAAACACATCCAAAAACTGTTTGACTTAGGAGTTTTACCTTTGTAAATCTTGTCATTTATGTTTTTACAAGTTTTTGATGAGCAGGCGACAACATTTTGTATTCACTTATTTTGATCCATAGAAAAATCAAAGAGGTAAAGTAAAACGGAATAATAATTTATATGGAATAATCATACAGTTAAACTATATCTACGTTTAAAGTTTACTTTTGAGAACGAATACCAAAGACAATTAATATTATCTTAGCAAATGGACTGTAAATTGCTTTATTCTGATTGATCGAGCATTTATCATGATTTTTTTCTTTTATAAAACTATTGCTGTCAACTGCAATTTTGTACTTTGGAAACATGAAATCAATTGTTTATAATATCTAATATAAAAACGCATATAATTAGTATTCTTGAATGAAGTTCTATCTTCTAAATGAAAGCTCATTTAAAAATTGCTAATATTTGCTGATATACATTAAAACTACGGCTAATAAACATGTCGGTTATTAATATTTCTCTATTTACTGCTTCATGTTGAAAGCTGTAAATCTGTTGATGATAATGAAGGCGACTAACATTAAAAACTTCTTTGAAGAAAGGTTTAATAATCACAGTGCTATCCATCAAATAAGATGTTGTAGAGTTTTTAGAACTACGAATATACAAAACACCAGATTTAATTAAAGATACTTACTTATGAAGCCAGCACAGTATTTGAATGTTTAAATCTATGTTTGTTTGAGTAGAGCAGTGACCGTTAAAAAAAGAAAAAGAAAAAAACGATGTTAATACAAGGATGAATTGTCTTAAGATGTGATGAAATTGCTTTCGTCTTTAGACCTTGAATGCTATCAATCGATTGGCATGCTACTCTAATTCTATTCTGAATATCCACTAATACGTTAACATTTAATCTGATATGTCTGCAGACAATTTTAAATGTTCAGTTAATATTGTTTTGAAAGTGAAATGAAAATGCCTTTCCCGATTTAAAAAGGCACACACATATTTTCATGAATTGATAGCATCAGAATGATCAGAAAACTATTAAACGAAACAATGACTTATTGTTCTATTAAGTGATTCTTTGTATTGCCCATTAATCTCTCCAAAGAATCTCGAAGAAAGAAATTCGTTAATAATTGTACGTTAGTTTAGCTAACTAGGAATTGTGAGTTTTTGCATATAATTAAGATTCAATTTTTAAAAAATAGTTCTTTTTGATATTAAGTGTAGATTGTGGTATATTTACTGAGTGTGCATTCTTTTTATTTAACTTTTTCTGTGTTTCAGAAGAAAATTACCTGTTAAAAAACCATTGCAAAACTTAAACTTTTAAAATTTATTTTAAAAAAATATTTCTAATAAAAACTTATTTCGAAAGTTTTAAAATACGATTGATGATGGAGAAATGTAACCAAACTGATGTTCTATAAAAAGGTTTTATTCGATTCTTCCATATTTTTCTTGCATGGATGTATGAGATAAGTGCAAATGTTTCTATCGATCTTCTTTAAAAGCTATAGTCTGAATACGCAGTTAAAAATCATGCTTAGACTGTATTAGTCAAGTTTAAATTCGCGGTACGTGTAACTCAAAAGTCAATTTTTTTACACCTTATTTTCCGATGCAGATATCGTTGGGAAACTAGAATAGTTTTGGTAAACAGCCCAAGCTTTGGTCCGTTTACAAAAAGATTTTTTCCTCGATAACTGTGTCGGAAAATAAAAGGTTTTAAATTTTGCCTTCGGGTTAACGCTCATTGCCATTTAACTTGCACTGTTTGTAATTGAATGTAACTTCTACATACGCAAATATGTCCAAATTTTCTTCAATAAATTGTTATAAAATATACATCAATCTACACATGTCTACAGAAATCAGATAATTTTCCAAAGACTTAAAAAATACTAAATATATTCGAGATAAACATTTTTTCTGCATAAGTCTTTAAGTCTGTACACTTAATCACACTCGTACAAATATATATGTGTTATGAAATATTTTCTTATTTTATATAAGACGCGCAACATAGTAAGTCAATTAATTTCACATGAGCTTGCTTGATAGATAGATTCAAAATCGCCGAAAACTAATATATTTAAATATATGTAGAGTGATTTTTTAATGATTCAGTTTAAATTCTTGAAATGGAAGATTGTCTATGTAAATTTAAATTTATGCAATCGGGTAGATTTTATATCTTTAAAATTATACAAAATAGTTTCAAGCTGGATTAATTCGTGAGAAATATTGATTTTAATCTAAGAATATCTGTCCACAAATCTGTTAATAATTTAGGAAGCAGCAGCTGCACAAGGCGAAACAAAATATAACTTTATTTTGTGCGTTTGTTAAAATGTCCTAAATAAACGAAGCAAATGAGAAAAATTCTTTTTAAATTATTCAAATTTTCTCATAAGTAAACGAATTAACAGGGGATCCAATAAATCCATTGATAATCTGTAAACACTCGCGCATATATAATTACACACAGTATAAAGTTTAAGTTGAATCAATAAAACAGAATAACTCACGACGAAGTTTTATGTTGGCGATTCTCAGATGAGATAATATTCAAGATTTCTGATATTAAAAAAAAGATAGATCGACATGTGGAATAATAGTGCACCCGTGGATCACCAATGTTAAACTTGATATTGTGGGTTTTGTGTTCTTTATTCATCTTTTATATTTTAGTTCATGTGTGAAATATATAACGATATTTGTCAAGTAGTTTTCATGCATTTAGTTCAGCTAAACTTTTCAGATTAAAAAGTATTCAGCGCTGAATTTTCTTAATTCTGTGTGTGAAATGACAATGTGGGTAAGTTTGATGTATCTCGAAAAATTATGCATGAGTATCACTTGAATCGGATGATGATATCTCCTATGTACCGACTCATTGAATAAGTGGGTAGAGTTTTCGCCAATGGTCCGGAAGACATGGGTTCAGTCCCAGGTTGCGTCATACCAAAGACTTTAAAATGGTAGTCGTTACCCCCTTGCTTAACACTCAGCAATCTAAGGTACGTATCAAGAGTAAAGTGGAGCAATCCAGGGAAAGGAGTAGCGCCCTCCCCTACAGCTCGGTGTAGTAGCAATTGAAAAGGGAGCCTTCTGGTCACCATCGACTATGGTCACCAACTTTACTTACTATATCCTATGTTGTGCCATTGTATCATCTCAAATTCTCTACTTTATAACTTGATATATTACTTTGCGTAACTCACGATCCTTGGATAGAGTTTGGCTCTAAATCTGACAGTTTAAACAAACATTTCAGCATAAACAACCTGAATGTAGGTTGTATTGTATCAGAAACCATACAGAGAATAATCAACACCATAATTCAAATTTTCAAAGAAAAAAAATGATAGGTAGCCTAGATGTTATTGCAAAATAAGAGAACTCTCACATGATTAGTGATTGTCTGGCCAAAAATGTAATATACAAAAATCACAGCAAAAAAAAAAAAAAAAAAAAAGAAAAATGAAGACCAGGATAATAAAGGTAAAAAGAAATACAAAGAAATGTCAATGAAAAAAAAAGGTGATAAAACCTGATTAGATTTTGACAATAAAATGTATTAAAATGGTACGTCTTTATGTGGTTTTGTTTGGAAATAAAGAATGATACAAACAGTTGCCTTTATATAAAATAAAATTTTTAAAAATTATGGATAAATGTCTAACTGGTGGATGTGGAGAGGCAGCTGTAAATTCTGTTTCGAAGGAAATACGAATTTAAAATTTTCAGACATTACGAAATTGGAAGGTAATTTTCAGACATTACCAAATTAAGGAAGAGTATATAATATACAAAACTTATTCTTCAGTATGTGTATTTTTATATAGAAGTATATACATATATTTACGAGTAAATGTGAATGCGCAGGATTTTTTGTACGTAATTTTGAGTGAGTGAGCGTATATGGGAATCAAAACGCATATGTATAACTATTAAATAACCATAAACTAAGCTAGAAGTGATTTAAATATCTGTGAATATATCTGCATATATGCTTTCAAGCAGATATGTTCGGTCCATAAGCAGATAAAAATGATTTTTATAAACACTAGGAAGTAAAGAAGGAAAGAGTTTGCACAAAATTTAGAATAGGTGTTTATTTAAAGTTGAAAGAATTCTGCTATTAATTCAAATAAAAAATATTCTTTCAAGAACTGTTTCCTTTATAATAATATTTTTTGTTTATATTTTGAATAATGTAAAAATGTTTGGGGCGGTATGTTTGAAAGTATGTTACATGAATATTTTAAACTAATGCTTTATGCAGTTGCACTGAAATATCTACTAAAATATGTTTGTTTATAGGTTTTTATTTTGCTAATAGAGCTTATTCTTGTTGCAGCCTTGTTATAACGTGCCCGTGTGTTAGTTGTGTATCCTTTTTATCACATAATGTAGATATGGGATACACATTTTTCTAGTCTTAAAATAAGCAATAAAAACATACTTAACAACATTCTAGAAATTTAGGATCAAAACTGCATTAGCATTTAAGTTAGATTTTTATATTTTTCAACCAATCAGCTAAAAACATAGAATAGAACATTCTAAAAAAATAGGATCGGAAGTGAACTAACAGAAAATATTTAGGCTCGAAAATAAAATAGTAAAATACCAATCTGATTGGTCAATAAATATCTACGCGCCAATATTTTAGGACGATTCTTTGATCCACCTGTAGTATTTAAATAACACAGAGTTTGGGAGCCATACACACAACGAAGACGAAGACTAAAGCACAAGCCACTAAGCCAGTAAAGCAGTAGCCGATACTGTGTCCGGCAAATTCCTTTCCTTCCTCAACTAAAGTTCATGACCTAGATTCAGATGGCCGCAAATCACATTCAAAAGAAAAACCCGACAAACTTTCTTTCATCAACGCGACACGCTGTCGCCACAATCATAAGACAAGACATAAACTTAATGTAAATAAGAACGACTTATTTACAGACTCCGTTAACATACACACACCTTTAAACAAATTTATTTTCTTCTGGCAAACTTTATTTTTCAAAAGGCCATTTACACATCATGTATTTTATTTGTTTTCATATTTTGTTATATGCATATTAAATTGTTTGTTGTTTAATGTTCGTTGTGTTCTATTCCATTTCTTTTACGTGATTGTTAAGTTTTATGTTGTATTTGTGGTGGAAATAATTTAGAGTGCAATACCCGTAAAGTATGAACGACATCTACTGAACAAACCAATTACATACAACCGCCACATAGACAATATAAATTCATACTTTAAGTTAGTACGAACACATAAGAAAAGTTGATCAAATACAAAATGTTTGTTAATTTTATCTGGTATAAATTCAATAAATATAGGGCATATATAAAAAATAATTTTTTCCAGAATTTCGTAATCCATAATTAGTGGAGAGTGTACTATATATAATTACAATAGATCCAATATAAATTTTACACTTGTATACGTTTTTAAAATATTTTTGATCAGATGAATACCTTGGGTGTTGTAATGGCTACCAAGCTAGAATATCACACCTACACGAATGAGTTCGTTTTTCATTGGGTGCTCCATTCATATGGCTTTGTGCCACATCAAAGAGATAAGCTTAGTAAATTACAAAATTTTAATCAGATCAGTATTAGCATCTGAAATCGAATGGACTTTGAATTGGTAAGTTGGTTTGTAGAGGAATTTTAATTTGGATGCCTGTCCGAACGTCACACTGATATATAGTTTGTTCATTATTTCTAAGAGAATATAATTTGATAAGATTGCGGAATGAGAAAATATAGTCATCTTGTAAAGAATAAATATAACAATTATGAAATTTTATTTTCTGAAAAACCTTACTGGGGCATATAAATTAAAATTAACAAAAAAAGAATAAAGAGGATAGGTATTGTGCTTATTGTTCATATCCATACACGGATTCTAAACCAAATAAAGATTTTACGAGACACTTATATTTTTGAAAAGTATATCTGGGACGTTGATTATGTACAGTAAAATTTGACTGTGTATAAATAGGTTAAGGAAATTGTATACTTTGTAATATTCTATGGTGTTTTTTTCCAATGCGACAGGTGTTTAGCCGAGGAGGAAAAAATCTGTACCGGGGATCAAGAATGAGTCCTTGAATGAAAAAATAATACCTGCAAGTAAAAGAAAAAACATTTCACAATTCTTTATAAACTCTTTTGACAACGTGATCAAAAGTTTATTAGAAGAAATTTCTCCGATAAAGTTGGGAATGCCATAGATTTCTAATGAAAAAGATTAAATAAAACTAATTAAATAATCGTTATTTTATAATTAACTCAACACAAGGGCCATTAATTGTTACATTTAAATTTTCCAACTAAGAATTTAAGTATCATCATTTGTTATTACATTCTGTAAGTTTTTAAGGAAATGTGCAAAAAATTCGATGTAAACGTACGGCATTCTTGAGAGTTTTGCTCTTGTATATTAAAATAAATTGAATTAACATTTTAACTGTATTTCGTCATTCATATTCAACTAACTTAGTCAGATTTTAAAAAGCCTCAATTAAAACATGACACAATTGGCTTCAGTTTTTTTTTTTTATTTTAATTGCATATCAAACATAATGGGTTATTTAATGACAAATCAATCCTAGTAGAACAACAGAATAGGTATTTAACCCATGGCTCGGCGGGGAATAAGTGGCTTCATACCTTTTTCAAAGATATTAATCTGAAAGTGAATGTTATAGTCCGACTGAGTTCAAACTGGCTTACAACAATGTCACAGTCCAGTCCCTTATCTACTTTTCCAATGGGACCCAACCCCTTAAATTATAAATAATTAAATAAAGCTAGGTAAGATTAAAATTTGTTTACTGTTTAATTGCACTGCAGATGTGTATTTGAGCACCATTGATTTATCACTATTCTGTTAAAAAAAAGTTGTCATTCATTAAACTAATGAAATCATTGTTACTTTTTCAAAATTCTTATATTTTCTTTAATTTTTGTGGGATAAAATGATTTATATTTACAGGCTCACTCATAAAATGAAACTAACATTAGTTTTTTTTTTTCCTTTCTACAATCATAATACTTTTTGCAATGGGATGATTGTTCCATTTAACCAGGAAATTAAAATACCTGCAAATAAATCACGTTTCAATCGGGTGATAAAAAAAAGCTGGTAATTGAAATGCAAACATTGATGCACGTTTGTCAACTTGATTTCCCACAAGCACCTTCTTAAATCATTAACTGATCGAACGATGACAGTGTAAATATAGCGAATTCAAACTCAGTATTTCTATACAACTCAGAATAAAAGATTTAAATTCTGGAAAATTTTAATAAAACAATCTTATATCGGTTTTCATTTTGCCAGTGATGAAAATAAGTAATATGTGTTTATTGAATTATAATTGATAAATTTTTGTAGAATTTCTCTTTCCTTGATATATTTTTATAAAAAATTTACATCTAGTCGAAGAAAATGTAGTACATTTGTGCGTAAATATATTCGACATATGTGAGTGATTTTTACTGCAGAATTTAAGAAATTTTGAAGAATTTAAATATTAATCTTATTTATCAACATCATTTTGAGGGTATTTTGTCAGTCATTTTAGTGTTTAAGTTGGTCAGATTTTTAAATACCGTTTTTGAACTTTAGTTTAATCTTGGAACTATATTAAAACAAAGATAACGACGGATGAAACATTTTGGTTGCCTATTTCATAGCAAAAAAATGAAACGTTTAGTAATGAACCAGAACTAAATGGTATTTGAATACTTTTAAGTTTTTATAGTGCTCTGCTGTTCTGTATGTAAGCACTTTCGTTTTGTAAAACGTTCTATGAGTATATAAATAAGTCACACTGGCAGCACAGAATTCCTTGACTCCCTCCATCTCTCTCATCATCTAACCCTATCATTCATGGCTCCTGTTTGGTCTTCTGAATTGCAACCAGAGTCCACAGAGACCTAAAGTAAGTCCTTACTAACCAGCCATAATTATTGAGCCCATTTGTTGGACTCCATAAGAAATGCAGTTTATGAATTCGCCCTTAGTGCTCTAGCAGTGTCCTACGTGTTTTGATCGTCTTACTAATATGGTTTTTAAGATAGGACGTAAGTAGCCGTACAGCTTCTGTTGATTGGGTGATACTCCCATGATTTATTAACACACGTAATACTTTTGTGTAACTCACATCTTACTTTTCATCTACGCAGTTTGTTAGAGTCCAGGTGGTGCATCCATAGAATAGCCCCGATACAGAGAAAGCTTTTAAAAAATCTCGTTTTAATTTATTAGAGAGCTCAGGTTTCTGTTTGATCGATAACCTGCCAATAGTAGTCAGTGCCTTTGCTAGATGTACGTTTACCTTAATTCGGTAGATAAGATACTGCTGCTAGGTATTTGAACTCATCTACTAATTTCAGAGACTTACCACTTTTAGTGGAGTTGGCTTCTTGTTATAAACGCGTTTGATTTGCATTCATTCAGAGACCAAAGCCACCTGCTGCTTTCTGCAGGCTCAACGGTAGAGATTTCGGCCGCAGCACTTTGTTTTTGCATGAAGCTTTAGATCATCGGCATTATCTACGATTTATGTAGTTACAGTGGAATATCGTCTGCTTCTTGCTTTTATTAGTGGGAAAACATTTTCTTTTATTAAATGTATAATCAAGATATATTATGGCATTAACATATCTTCTTTCAAGACAACAATGAAAATATAAAATTATTCTGTGTCACCATCTGGTGAGCAAACTGTTACTTTTATATTTTTTATAAATCATCATTTAACCAGTCGTAAGTTTTTTTTGGTGCGAGACCATATCCAAGTGGTATTAGCTGCATTTTTCCTGTGTATAAAATCAAATGTCTTCGAGAAATCTACGACCACTTACGTTGCCACGAGATTTTTGCTCTTACTCCTTGCATGACTGGAAAGATAGATTCTATGAAATTTTTGATCGATATCTTCAAAAAACATACCGATTTTTCCTGATAATTTTGTCGGTTTTTCGTTCGGACACTGTTGAGAAGCATGGCATTAAAAGCCTTAGCAACTATAGCTGTTAGAATTACGCTTTTGGAGTTAATAGAGAAACAAGAGGCACTTTCCTTACGGAAGTGGTCTATGTACGTTGCATATAATCGACGTACATAATCAACGTTGCATGATAGAAGTATATAATCAAATGTTCTAGTCTTCCATATTTCGGAAAGTCTTTTGTCAAGGACAGCAGCTTTTCTGTTTTTTCGACATTTTTTTTAATATTGACCCAGGTGCTTCCCCCGAGAAAACGAAAAACAAAAATTTCATGTCTAGTTAGTTATTGATAATTTTTGGTAGGTTAATCAATGGTTTCAGGATTTTCAAACTGATTTCTTGAAATGAAGTTCTTTTCACTTCTGAAGAAATTCTTCTTGCCTGACGGCTATTCGTTTTGATCTGACCGGAAAATGCTCCTTCAAAAGAGAAGTATGCCTCACATTTCACTGCACTATTCATCGAAATCTTGATTTAGAATATATAATTTACAGTAGGTGTAGAGTCATTTGGAAGGCGTAGTTCTTTTTTTTTTCCTGTGTTTTGGGGGAATACAAGATTTAAACTTACACACTTGTTGTCTGGTAAAAAAATAAGCAAGATATTCACCTTTTCTGTTATGCAAGTTAAGTAGTATTCAATATAATAAAATTTAGTGACTTGAGCATTCACATCTCTTCTGAATATTAGAACGTTGTTTGGAAATAAGTCAAACATAAGTTATCTAATTGTAGAAGATGATAAAGTTTGTTACATCACTGCCATTGTTAAGAATGTAGCAAGAAAACTTTTTGCAAAGATTGCATTAAAGGTTGTATACAACATTTTTGGTTGGTTTCTTTTAAAGCTATTTAGTGATTTTATGGCACAGGAACTGAAAAGTACTCCTACCTCCTACGGTGGCATTTACAAGATTTTCCCATGTAGACAAATGCCATCCATTACCGGAATCATTCTTGTTCGATATGGTAGGATCTATCTTCAATGCATAAGAGGACTATCTTTTACTGAACATGCTGACGCTGCCTGCGAAGATAGATGGATTATTGTGTTTAAAGTCCTGACGTAATTGTCACCATGTTGACAATGATATTGCATCAACGTAAAGTATACATATATGTACATATATATATGCTCGCACTTTAATTTATATCTATATATTTGCTATTAAAATTCACAAACATAACGTAGAAAACAGAAAAATATACATATATGTCTCAGCTATACCATATATATATATATATATATATATATATATATATATAGTAGATGCACGCACTCCATCTCAAATTGAAATAACATATGTAGATAAATACAATGGAATAATATACATATGCATAACAAAGAAATGCCGCTTACACATTTTGTATATGTATTCATATATAAACTTTAATATGTACATTCATAAACTGACATACATACCAGTTCTATCATAGATACATATATAAGTTGTAATATATACATTCACGCATACTAACATATAGAATGCACAGACACCAAAATGTGTGTGTATATATATATATATATATACACACATATACACACACAAGATTTTATATGTATAAATACATAATCATATATATGAACATGCACACTGACAACATACACATAATCACGTGCATTTTCATATATATACCAAATCAAATAATAAGTATATATAAATATAACAAATGAAAAAAAAAAATATATATACACACACACATATATATATATATATATAAAATTTATTTCTATTTTAGGTTTATCCCTAACTTTAACTCTGGCAGAATGAAAAAAAAAAGATCAAACTTGTGAATAAACACATACAATTTGATATTTGTTAAAACAATTCCATAAAAAGGAAGTCATTAAAAAATAGGTCTTGTCCGAAAAAAATCACTATCGTAAAGACTAACCAAAATACAGGTGAAAGAAGACAAAGTAAACAAAAGTTCTCGATATAAGTTAGAGTAAATATTAAATACTTAACAAATATGTCAGAAGAAATCTACCTCAGTTTCACTTTCGTGATCATTAGGAGAAGGTTGAAGAAAGACGGAGGAGCAAAGTACATTTTATTGATTTAAAAAATCGCTAAAACCAAATAAATTTTGCATAAATATACGTTTTATTGATTAAAAATCACTCTAGTGAGTGATCATATATATATATATATATATATATATATATACACACACACACACAGATTCAAATGTATATATGTATACATACATATATATATATATATATATATATATATATATATAACCAAAGAACCAAATATAAACATATAGAGAAACACACAATCATGTATATAAATAGGTACACACACCAATATATATATATATAAGATTCAAACGTGGTACTTGATGCACCGGGCTTAACAGTCAGCAATATAAGGTAAGGATCAAGGGATCAATCCTAGGAAAGGAGTAGCGTCCTTCCCTATACCTAGGTGTATTTGCTATCG
Organism: Sepioteuthis lessoniana; assembly: GCA_963585895.1. Classification (NCBI taxonomy): domain Eukaryota; kingdom Metazoa; phylum Mollusca; class Cephalopoda; order Myopsida; family Loliginidae; genus Sepioteuthis; species Sepioteuthis lessoniana. Next base: position 94,083,505 of record OY757911.1, on the reverse strand, counting down.
AAAAGGGAGCCCTCGGCTCACTCTCAACTACGGTCGCTAATTTTACATATATATATATATATATATATATATATATATATATATATATATATATGTGTGTGTGTATATATATATATATATATGTGTATATGTATTGTCATGAAACTACACCGACTGGTTTACTGTCGTCGATGGTAACCAGTTTTAATCTCTACCCTTTTACCTACGCCTATTGCCCGGAAAACGGCAAGTGTATTGCTGTGATTAATTAGTCAGAAAATATCTTACTTCGCGATGTCATTCAACCACAAATAAACATGGAAAACTATGACACAGATATTCGCACAATCCGAAAATGAAGACAACCCGAAATGTACAATTTAGAATAGAAATTATTTTATTCTCAACACCAAAAAATGAAGGTATGTTTGCGAAGTAAACATACCTTAGCGATGAAAATAAAAAAAATGTTCATTCTTTAATAATTTGGGGACAGTTCACCTAGACGTTTTCGCGTAATGATGTCTGAAAAAATATTTTTGAAGTGTTTTGCGTCGACTAGGAATGCGGAAAGCAAAAAGTAAAACAACATTAAAATGAAAGCTTATCATACTTCTCTCTCTCTCTCATCATTTCTATCTTATACATATATGTCTCTTTTCTGGCGTCGTGTTACACTGACCGTTAATTTTTCTTCCTTCTTTCTTTCTTTTTCTGGCGTCACGTTTCACTGACCATTACTTTCTCCTTTTTTTCTTCCTTTCTTTCTGGGTACTTCTTCAAATCATTTCTTATTCTGTTTCTTCTCGTGGTCAGTCGCTGAACAAAAT